>JARKIC010002450.1:0-61403 GCA_029378375.1 Mycena olivaceomarginata
ATGCCCGACTAACCGCGTGCCAACCATAACTGCGGATTGACGTGTGTGTGAAATCAATGTATTTATACGAGTGCTCAGGCCATTTATGGCCCATGTGGCTAGTTTGCTACGTATCTACACTACGCGGTATGTGGGCTTTCGACCAACAGACCTCCGCCCATTTAAGGGAGGCCGCAGGGTAAAACCACTTGGGTAACGCGCTTCGGTTGCCCCTAGGTACGTCGACACTCCCCCGTGACCAAGATCTGCGGCGTACGGCCATCTTGACAATAGAGGACCGCATCATACATGATGCCAGGTATGTAGGTAGACAGAAAATGAGCATTGAGAGCGAGGAAATGGCTTGTGTGTTTCGTGGGTACAGTTTTCGAATTTATGAAGAGAGGGGGGGCGGCGTGTTCCGAGTAGCGTGCCGGGAAGGGATGGTAGAAGGTCCCGAGAGAGAGGAGACAGAAGAAGAAGGAAAGCACAGAGGTATAGTATAGACCATAGGTATAAGGCATGAAGGGGGGCGTAGGCGAGGGAGGCGTTAGAGAGAATAAATAAATGTGGAGATGGATGGGAGAGAAGGGGCATTCCGTCGTGTGCTTGGTTCTGGGACGGCGAGGGTAATAATTGAGCTCCAGAATGAGAAGGGAGGGACTAAAATAAAGCAGCCTGCGACAACATCTCAACATGCCCGACGAATCACATGCCAACCATAACTGCGGATTGACGTCACATCAAGAGCTGCGTCCTGGAATTAAGGCCGCGAGACATGGGGCGTGCGTGGACCCGAGAAGGCAGGTGGTGGCCAGGAAGGTGACTTGGTGCTGGGACAATAATTGAGCTCCAGAATGAGAAGGGAGGGGGAAGGAACCCACTAAAATAAAGCAGCCTGTGACAGCATCTCAGAATCTCGACATGCCCGACGAATCGCATGCCAACCATAACTGCGGATGGTGTGAATAGCTGTAAAATGTTCGCATTGATCAGGGCTGCTAATGAGCGTGGGAACAATTTCAAACTCCGATGATTTGTAATAAGGGTGGCCACCAATCAATCGATCCGGGTAATCAACAGACTACAACATGCGAGGTACGAGCTTCTCTGTTGTAGCGTCTGTCTACGAGAGACTAGGATGGATCCCTTCCGTGCGCGTCGAGATCCAGCACGTCGGTGAAGCTCGCACGGAACTGCGAATTTGGAGAGCCGGCGATACACAAACTTGCGCGCTCTATCGAGGATACACACCGCAGAGGATTCATTATATGGTATGTGCGCCGGCGCTGCTCTCCGAGACGCCGAGGCTGATTTGATATCCACGTTCTCAGGGAAACGACAACACGCGCGAGGAGGAATTCCGTTCTCCGTTCCTCACCCCTCGGCTGCCTCAGTCACCTTCCTCTACGTCTTGGCCCTTGCACTCTCCTTTTGCGTTCCCGAGCTTCCTTGCTCCCCGTCTGCCCATACTCCTTCACGTCCTATCCCTCCTAGACGCTGACGTGCTTCTCTAGAAACGCGCTGTGAATGTATTGGATCGTGCACATTGAGTTACTCTTGTACGCCGGCGCGAGGGAGGGATGTGGTATTTGATTTGTGACAGGACCCGCGATTCAGCCGCACTGACATGCTTAGTTGTGGACCTTCCTCGGAAGTTGAACACGCCAGCTCCTTTTAGCTGCTGTGCGGCACGAGTATTTCGCTCTTCCAAAAGTCCTTGGGTCTGTTTCTTCGGATACAGACCTGTCTCGTTTCGACCAAAGGATCAGGTCCCAGAATTTTTTGATGTGTTCAAATATCGCTATAGTTCAAAAGAAATATTTTCGGTCATCTCGGTGAGTGAAAATCTACAGATAGTAAACCTTCGGTTGAAATGTATCATGTCACAGTACTTCCATATTTTGTGCTTGGATTTCGGGGATGTGATGCCAAAGTTTAAGAAGCTTTCGGTTCACTCGTTGCGGAAGACGAACCAATGTCAGTGGTTGCTTTGGAGTTCCTTTTCGAAAGCCTTACTAACTGGGTGGTGGGCCGTTCACAATTCTCAGATCGTTTGCTGTAAGAATACGTCATTTTTATTCACCGTTGATATTTCACAGTGACTGGCCTGCACTGAAGACACGTTGAATTAGGGTCGCATCGAGTCTTCCTTCTCTTGCTGCTCAAACAGGCCTAACATGGGGTGAGATAGGGAGCTTCTCCGAAAAAAAACATCTCACCTTGTTTGGAAGGAGGGCACCGTTTTACTTTCGGCTTCACTTTAACAAAAACTATGATCCCTTCAATGACCTGTTTGTCTGTTTTTCACCACCTATTTTCGCTACCTCCGTACAGTACACGCCCAGTCTATCCCGTTTCTCCGGCTCTCTATTACTCTCGCTCTCGTCCTTCACAAGTTACCCCCCGACTACTTTGGTTTTCGCGCACCTCTCTAATAGTACCTCGAATCATGTTCTGGTCCTCTACTACTGAATGCATGTTTTGCCGTGTTTTCTCGTCCATCTGCGGACAAATATCATTCGGCTCCCCACAAACACTTACTACAACTGAGGTAAGCTCCAGAACTTCATCTTCGTCTTCGTCGTCGTCGTCGTCTAAGGATATGGTTGTGGGCATGTTCAGGAGGGTAATTTCATCATCGTCCGAGTCCTCGTCGGCCGCAATCGTTGAAATGTTCTCCTGGATCGCTTGTGCAGCCAAACGAGCGGAAGGCATGACTAAAAGCTGCCCAAGCGACGCGTCAGCAAGATAGGCGCGGATAGGGCGCAGCGGACGCACCTGGATTTACGCGAATTGAGCGAGTATTGAGCGAGAAACAAGTTGATCAAGAAGCCGTGTCGTTGGCTGGTAAGGGGTGGATTCATTCAAAAACGGTACGGTTATATACGAGTTCGGTTCCGAAGGTAGTACAGCCAGGTGAGTATAAGTCAAATGTCGGTGATCGAGTCACAGAAGGCAGTGCAAGCAGGACCCCTGCCCGCCGCGATATGGTCCGACCCTCACTGCAGCTGCTTTACCTGTTCTACGCTCGATATGTCGGTAGGCAAGAAGTCGGACCAACTGGTAGATGTACACTGGGGTTTGAATTCACAACCAAGATTCACTCAGGTGTATTTCTGGATGAGTTATGAAGCACAATGTGAATTGACCTGATTGACTGAAATTTTTCAGTTTGCAGCGGGCCTGAAACCCAGTGGGAACGGTGTATTTCTGGATGGGTTATGAGACAAATGCAGCAGTGTGTCCCGAGATAAATTAGGCGACTCGAAGCCAAACCTTCGTGATTGGTGTAGTGGCGGGCAAGCTATTCTGCACAATGTTCGAAAAACACTTGGCCAAAAGTAGAAGGAGACGGACGCTTTTACTACGCCGAAATCCCCCTCGACATTCTCCATATCCTCCCCGCGAGCTGCCCCCTGCTTGGCCAGCTCGATCTACATTTCCAGCCCCAGCGTTTCCTACTCTCATCTCCAGAGGACAGCCAAACTATCCTCATCTGCGAAGCCTGCACGAGTCCCGCGTCCGCTTTCGGTCTTTGGTGGTAGTAGCTCTATTGACCGCGGTGGAACCAGTTTTCTCGGAAGCGTCAGGATAGGAAGGTCCGCGACCCGCAGTCCCGCCAAGGGAGGTCCCAGCTCGACGGGTCCCGAGAGCATGCGGTGGAGCATCCGAATCGCCACAATCACGTCTCATAGCGTCGACGTCTTCACCGGTGCCGAAGGCCCATCGCACCTCATCCGGCCTTCAACGATACTGAAGGGATGCGTCGTCTACGTGGACGTCATATCTGACTCCGGAGACAATTCTGCCAAGTCGTTCATTACGACCATGCTTCGAGACTTGGGGGCAAGGGTGCATTTCCCTGCCATTCTCGTCTGTTTCATCATTTAACGGTTAAGTCAGATCCTCAGCCGCGTTGGGCGTACGCCGACACACATTGTTTATAAAAATGGGCTGGGGCGGACATTGTCTCAGTATCGGTAAGTGTACTTACGGTTAACGACGGTTCGGTAATTCCATAACCGCTTTACATAGAGGATTAACCGACCCAAAACCACTCGTCGTCGGGATGGGATGGGTTGAGAAACGCGCCCGCGTGGATGAAGCCCTGTACCTCATTGATATGGACGACATGAACACCACTACCCAAAAGGTACTGTGCTCCGTGCCAGTGGAGTGCATCGCCTGCTGATGAGATCCCTAGCGACATAAATCTATGGTCCCCAAATTGATGTCAGGTGATTTGGACGATACTGAGGATGGTCGTTATCTCTGTGCGCAGTCAATTTCCTTTCTCGGAAAGACGTTGCTGACTCCTTGTGTAGCCATAACTACGAATACTGTCGCCCCACTGGAGAGGGCGAGACTGCGCAAAATGGCGACTCTAACAATCTAACTACTGTACGATATGTCACCACTGCTACATTGGCTCTCCTTTACTACAGCTCCGGACAATCAAAGTCAACTAATTCAATATCTCATAAACTGCCTTTTTCTGCATAATTCTCACCCTCAGCGCCCTCGAAAGCCCCCAGATCCAGTGCCGTTGATTGCCCGTTCAATTAAAGAATCCAACCTGTGAGTCAGCTGGCTCTATCTAGATGGCTCGGGCGACTGGACCTTGCCCGCAGAAGCATATAAAGAGTACAGTTAAATCTCATGGCCTCCGTTTCTCATCCAGTTCCGCCATTTGCCATTTTCTTGCTGCTACGATGCTGAGCACAACGTATTAGCCAGCGGTGGGGCCAATGGATTTTCCAGTGTCCAAATGATACCGGAAATCAATGGATTGTGGTATAATACGACGAAATAAGAGCACAGCTATCACACGCGATATCCGCTTTAACCTGGATGGCCTCGGATGTATTTCCGCCCCGCGGCTCACTGGTCACCTTGGCCACAGGAATGGATTGATGAAGAAACTGGATTTTTTCGTAGACGGTCGAAATCGCAATGTGGGTCACACCAAAAGTCCGCCCCCCTCTGCTTCAAACACCGTCCAAGTTTGTCATGCCTTCCTTCCTCGTGGGTGCCAACGGCTTTTACCGCTCAGCTTAAATACATCGGTGGGGCTAAATATCGACTGGTTTCCGAGTGACGCCCAGGCCGATGGTTGGAACCGGCAAGTGGATGGCGCCCGTGGTGATGTTTGTGCTGCGATCGGAAGCCATATGCCTGCCGCGGGGAGAGCATTGAAGGCATCAATACCGCCAGTTTCATCAGGTTTGAAATCAAAAGATTCGAAAACAGATCCGACTGACTGTGATGTGTAAACAAATTTTAAAGTTTCACAATAGGTTTCAACCACAAATGTTGTGAATGGGTCAACCCCACTCTACGCACCGATTTGAAGCTGAGCCAAATATTTCCATACATGCAGCCTCGCCCCCGCCATTTAACATCCACCGCTGTCCTCCACATAATATAAAACGTCCCTACCGCCCGCAAAAACAATTCGTCAGGTTACTCAACTCAGGTCAAAATAAATACTCACCTCTGGCCTCGAAGATACGCATCCCTAGTCGGCCAGTATCCCCTGTCCTCCCCGTCCGTCTCCCGCTCCAAATCGCACACCCCAGGCGGCACCCCCATCCCCCCCGCCTCCCGCTCCTGCTCCCACTCCTTCACACTCGGCGCCCAACAGTCAACGAATCCATCACGAAATTGTACGAAATCAATCCCAATCTCGTATCCTCATACACCTCCAGCACATATTCGCGAATCCCTCCGCAGCTCAAGTGTATCGTTTGCGCTCAGCGGTAGTGAGGTCGAAGGAGAGAGCGGAGGTGCGCACGTCAAGAGCGAAGAGCGTGGGGAGAAAGCCTGCAAGGTGGTTGAAGGCATGAGTGGGCGTGCTGAGGAAGAGGGAGGTCACGTAGAGGAGCTGGCGCCGCGGGCATGGCGTTGGCGCTGCGTATGTCTTGGCGGGCCCAATTATCTTAAATTCGTGTGTCGACGAAGAGCTCACATAAGGTCACGTAGAGGAGCTGGCGCCGCGGGCATGGCGTGCGCTGCGTATGTCTCGGCGGGCCCAATTATCTTAAATTCGTGTATCGAAGAGCTCACATAAATGGCGCATCTTGGGCTCTTTTCCTCGGTCATGAGGCATTACTTGAGGTACACCCAGTCGGCACAACCTCCGGCGCCGAATCCCGCCGTGTCCCCGTTAACGACTGCGCGTGGAAGCGCGGAGGAACGCACCCTGGTTCGGTCTCCCCGCATTGCGGCGCCAGTGGCAAATGACGAACACAAAAACTGTGTGAGAGATAGTCCGAAAATGCACATATTGAATGACTCACCGGGTAACATGCACCCTTCGCAAATGGCCCAATGAACGTCCGGATCGTTCGCGTCAATCAATGTCGACGGCGAGAGGATTTTGTGTGTATTTGTGCATGATGCACAGCTACTTCAGAGCGAGCGAGACGTTGAGGATTGGTAGGTAGTGGTGGGGGAAGGAAGCGAGGAAGATTGACGGAAGGCTCCCTTTTGACCGCCTGGATGTTAGCCGCATGACGAGAGAATGACGTCAGAGCGCGGTAATATCCGAAAGCGCCCAGGGCGCTCGAGTTAAACCCTGATGTTGGAAAAAATAGCCCGCCTTGAGGCGACCAGAGGAGTGGAACATCAGCACAAATATGTACAATGTGATTCATGGGATCTGCTTAATATACGAGTAATTCCTATGCAGCTGCATCTCAAATGATTCTGGGATATGACTCACATGTCTAGAGATGCCACACATTGACGCGGCAGTGCCGCGCCTTGGATATTTCACCACAAGGGCCTTCCTTGACCTTGAATCCAGTTGGGATAATGTTCATGAATGTCATTACACGGTTTTGAGCATGAATCTCCCGCAGTGATTTTCTAAAGCCGTACCCCATTTTTGGCCTAGATGTCGAGTAGAACTCGGATATCCGAATAATGCATGGGTAAACTTGGCAAATATGAACCCAATGATGTCGTTTCTACTCTTGAATGGCGATTTTGCAATCTGTTGAACGGTGGTGTGCCGGTACCGAAGTTGAACTGATGTGGGGTGGCGGTATTTTGACGCGGCCCATATCTTACTCCAGTGGTCCTGCCTGACTGCAAATCAAGCACACAATTCCATCTGCAATACCTGGATTGAGCGCCAGATTCCTCGCCAACATGCTCCTGTCCCTAAGCTGTTGCCTGGCGCCTACCTAGTTTCTGACCGGGGGATAAATGCCGTGCAGCGCTTTAACTATTGTCCTTGGTTGCAACTGCTCAAACCCATACTTAATAGCACCGGGTTGGAGCGAGCTATATGCAAAGAGATGGCTTCTCACTATGCATCAGAGAACTAAGAAGCAAACCTGTGTCACCGACCCCGCCAATATTTTAACCTGATGCACTTGAAAGGAAATTAGAGGAACTCATTGAATTCAATTGTTTAAAGATCGCGATTGAACTCGATTCCAAGGATCATTGCCGACAAAAACAGCATAGTCTGCATATCCCAATTTAACTATAAGAGAACAAAACTTATGGGAGGTTGAACCGTGGCACCTGAAAGGATCACTGGCCAGATTCAGATTTGGAATCCAAGCATACAGAGCTGAAACCAGGATCCGAAAAAGACCCAGAAGCGAAAAATATGATATTCTAGGCACAATTTTGAGGAGGGTAACCCGATTCTTTTGTGCGAGACCCTTATAGAGATCATGAACAATCCCACCTGAGCAAAAGAGCCCATACCAATCGTCGGCTAGCACAGAAAATTGCAAACATGCCAAAAAGCAGACATGTGTGGCTGTGCCAGAAGTCCTGAGAAGAGAATCATTATTGTGAGCGCCCCCTATTTTATATAGACCTGAAATTGTATATGGGAGGACTTCAGCACTTCCTATCCCTCCTCATAGTCTCAGATTATCCCAAGGGTACAATCTGCTCCCGTGCATGACCCCATTTTTCGGATCGGGGCCCTCCACCAAAATGAGTGATAAAAATAATGGGCTCATGTTCCGTAACCACCCATCGTAAAAATCTGAAAATATTTGTTGGCACACTTCGAAGCCATTGTATCGTATCCACCTATTTTGTTTTACAAGTGCTTGCACTGCCATCGAGATATATGGAAGAACATTATTTTTTTCGGATCCGGGTTTCAACTCTGTAGTTGGTATTGAATCACAACACCCTGACTGTTATCATGATGTCAGTTTTCTGTCCTGTCAGTTCATGTCACTACTTGCAGATCGTCTGAGTTAGGAGGCCTGAATTTTTAAAGGTCAACATATGTAGCAAATGGCTCATACAATCCTGATTCCTATGCATACTTTTAACTCATATAATTCTTTCCGGGAATTCATCAATCAGGTAGCTTGTAAAATTTAAAGTAAGTTGGTTATAAAATCAACGAATCCTAATTATCATTGTGCATCCCAATAGAGGTTATTAGCAGCCTGTAAAGAACCACTTTTTAAGTCAACGAAAGTGGTTGCTTAATGTAATTTCGCTTAAAGTCAACTGCCCCACTCCGCCGAGTTTTTAAACCCTCCAGTGGAGAATTATGACGCGGAAGGAGATTGTGCCAAAGATGCCGCAGCAATTTCTGGCTCAGGAAAAACTCGATTTTTTATTTGAATCAGACTAAGGCCCCTCAAAATCAAAGTGATACCAGCTTCTAATAACCTGTATGCACAATCCTCCCTTGATGTTTGTTTGAATGACTGAATATTTTTAGATATTGTGTTGCTTTGTGAGAGCTACAGATGTAAGTGCAAACAAATACAATAGAGGGAATGGTAAGTGACAAACTGTATTCAGATTTACCTCGACTTTAGAACATCTAGGTTCAAATATGTGGTCTACAGGGCTGGGTGCCAGGGAAGGATCGCGGAAATGTGTGACATCCAAGGAACCCTCTGTGTGACACTTTTGATCACAGAACCATTTCTTCTGTTCTAGCTACATTGTACCCCTCAATTCCTCAAACAGATTTGCAATATGAATCATTATATACTCTAGTATATGCCTGATTATTTTCAGATTTTACTCTCCACGATTGCAGCCTCTACGGAGGAAAGATCAAGGTAGGTATCCAAGGACCCCTACTATACTGTATATGATTGGCATGGAGGGAGAAGTTGTATTGCGACTCTAACAATCCGCTAGTTATATATTGAAGCCCGGCTCCGGCTACGGAATTGATCGGAAAGGAAATCTGAAGGAGGTTCCAAAGCCGTATATTCCCATTTCTACCACCGTCCCAATTTACATGTTTTTGTTTGAATGATCAGACGTACGCAATTATAACCGAAACACGGAAGTCGCATAAAAAACCTCGAGAACTTCTTGTGCAAATTTGGCCACCAGAGGGATTATTGAACGTTCGTATACCATGGATTTGAAGAACTCGATCCAGGTCAAGTGTGGTTTCTCCACGATACGACGCAAAGTAGGTGCAGTTGTGAAGAGTTGCCCAGAAATTCCTTTCTCAGATGCACAACTTCGGGGTAGGGGAATTATGTGAAATCTCCTGGCTCTAAATATTATACCTCCCAATGTGCAGGATCAACGAGAATGTATTGTATTCAATCACCCTTCCGCTTTGGGACACAACGGCCATCAATCGGCAAGCGAGGCGATCATCATTTGTTTCAAGGCGTGGTGCTCAAAACAATAACTTGACGCCGCGGGGGGTTTTCGTATTCGCGGAAAATTTCATCCAAAGTGGGGAATTCCTAAGCATTTTCGCCAACTATCTGCCACGTGGGATGTAGAAGATAGTAACGGACACCAGAACATAGTGGGATAGGTGGGAAGAGAGTGCCATCAGTCCGACTACCCGATCGGGTAAGCGCCGGTCATCAAATGAGCGTGGTGCTCCGGCTTTCCATATGTTCTGGTGTTCCTTTGCATCTTCTACATCCCATGTAGTACACTGGAAATATGATGGGCGTGAATGCCATGCAAGGCAGAAGTATTGTGCATCCTGAACCACGAACTATTGACAGTCAAAGGTTATGTGTGGGGCCAGAGTGGCCCAGAGTTAGGGGCAAAACTTAAGAATAGTCGAAGAAGGTTCAAAATAGTCGAAGAGACGAGACGCAGCCATCTAGCGCATTCCGGTGCCGGGTATGGTGAACAGAGGAGCCAGCGTCGTCCTTTGAAAATAACAGTCGCAAAGACGGATGTGGCTGTACACCCCTGGTGAACAGCCACAACAGCAACGGGTTGAGTTGGTTATATATATACGGAAGTCCAACGTAAATCCTGGGACCATGGATAGATCTTACAGCTATTGGCAGTACCGAAGGTGCGACCCGAAATTTTTCTGTTTTGGTCTGTTTTCAAAGAATTACTGGTATCTCAATGAGTTCTTCACCACCTCTGGCAGCTGGCCAGCGGGCTTACAAGGCACCGTAATTTTCTGGTCAGGCAAGGGCAAGCTGTGCATTTAAAAAGTACAATTTTGCATTCAGTTAAACGGTCCCATCTCACACAGCAATTGACAAGTTGAACCACGGAACATTCGGCAACACAGCAGATTTGCTCGGACATTGGAAGAACGGAAATCCCGAGGTGTGCCCGGGGCATCGAAAAATATTTGTTGGCAACTTGAAAACGACCAGAGTGCATTTTATTGTAGAATCTGAGTTGAAACTGATTTAATTGCCTCCACTAACATAGTACCACTCAGATTGAAGCAAGTGCTATAGGTTCTTGGTGATTTGGGGGGTGACCAGAGCAGAAAAGCGACAGGGTACTGCGTGGAGCTTGCGCTCGCCGTGGGGCCCACTGCATGGGGCGAAAAAGAAAAGAAGAAAAAAAGACAAAAACGAGACTGCATCGACTCTTGCACAAATTCCACAAATTTTAGATGCTTTGGGTAAATCATGAAAAGGCATCCAATCAACTTCTCCCGGCTCTTGGGAATATTTAACCCAGGAAAAATCAGGTAAAGACTTTTTCGATCGCGTAACTTTGGGTACCTTGCAAACTCAAGTGGAAACGTTCCGGCGACGCGGTGTTGAGAAATTGGTGCCCCGACGCAGTTGCTGTGCGTCGGCGCCCGCTAAGAAGTTTCTGTTCAGAGCTGCAGGCTTTTGCCCTCGTTGTTTTTCTTGCGCTCGTGATACTCATATCATACCTGTTCCTTTTTGTCCACCATTTTCCACTGCAACATGTGAATATGCATAATCAAAGCTCATTCATTATGCATATGGTTTCATCGTCCGCCTGGGATGCAACGCTCCAATGCATCGACTATGACCTTCGCCAAATCCGCCTTGGTTGACTTCTCGCTCAATGGTAGAATTTCGGTGTCCCCTCCACTCCGTAACTCTTCCTCACGGAGCCATTGGTATTGATGCTGGAGATCACGCTTGAGTATCTTCTTCAGCTCCCTGGGGCTGTTGAGCTGCTGGATAGTGAAGATCGGCCTCTTCGTATCGGCTTGCTGCGGGTCGGCTCGGTTCTGCAAAATTCTCGCCTGAGCTGCCTTCCGCTGACGTTGGTTCCCGTCCAAGGTGTCTGCAATTAAGTCTGCGGTGCCATTTCCCAACCTGTTACTCGTCGTCCGTGAACTCCGTCTGGCAGGGCCCAGCCTCGTTGCCGCTCCTCCATCATGCACATTTGCATCACCTACTTTGTTTTTCCGTTCCATGTTTCTGTGATTCGCCGGCCGCAGGTAGGGCTGTCCCTCGCGAGCGTCGCGTTCAGTCTTTATGAAGTCTCCGGTTCCATTGTGGTTGGATTTGAACTTCTTCTCTTCTTCCTACATGCTCTCATCAGCCGGTTTACTCCCCCGATCCAAAATGCTTGGATTACCAGGTTGTCGTCATTATCTTCGACTTCGTCCCGGAACTTCCTCAAATCTGTCATCGCCGCCGAATCTGCCAGTGGGGGTGTTGCAAGCGCTTCGCCCGTTGCAGTCAAAATGACACTTCTCATTGGAGAGAACTGAGTCATGGCGTCTGAAGGTGGGTGATGAGTCGACCTCCTTGCCGATGCCTTGGGGGCTGATGCAATCTTTGGGGTGTGATGGTTAAGAATCATCAGGTCATTGAACGGAGTGATTTTGGCGCTGTCCTCGAGCACTGTTTTGGCAGCGGCGAGTCTTTTCTCCCCGTCCGCCACGGCAGTCTCCCTGGCCTCAAACTCCTTCAGAAGGATGGCGCGCATCTCCCTTTCGCGCTTTCCCCATGCATCGTTGATCTCAGCTTCCCTTCGCTGCAAGTAATGAATGATTTCCTCATCTTTCCTTTCAATCGTTTTCCAAAATTCTTCCTCACGGGACAAGCCGAGAACATGTAGTTCTGCTTCGCGATTCTGTACTGCGGCCTGGATGGCGGCTGGGTGTGACTGTATCTCAAGCAGAGCATGATGCAGCCGGAGCCGGCATTCACGGAGTTGCGATTGCAGGAGACTTATTTGAGCCTCTTTATCCTGTAGCGTGTCGATAATCTGCGATTCCCTCTCCTCGAGTGCCAATTCCCGGGATTTGACGGTATTGAGCCTGAAACAACCACTAAGAGGAGATAGGAAGAAAAAAACAAGAGCGAACGAACAATTTCTCTGTCTCAGAGACCTTGAATGCAAATTTGATTCGTTCATGCTGCAGAAGCTGTGCTGCTGATGGCCGCTTTGCAGGCTAATCAATAAAGAAGGCATCAAGGAAGGCATCAGTCTGTGAGGCTAGACTTGTTGAACAAGTGAGACGAACATTGAGGTCTACCATGGCCTTGATCACAGTTCCCAACGCTGGAGAATAGCTGCGAGGGAGCGGCGGGATTCGACCATTCCTAATATTTCTGAGCCAAAGGCCCGTAAAGATCTTTGACTCACCGTACGAAAGATCTAAGTTCAACTTCTGTTTTAGCATCGTGGAATGGATGTTTCAGAGCACAAAGCTCATAGAGAAGGCAGCCCGAGGACCAAATATCGGTTTTTGAATCGTACGCAGCCCCTTGCATCAATTCGGGCGACATATAAAGGGGTGTCTGCGTCGCATTTAGTAAGTACTATGATTCGTAAATAACATGATGCAGAAGCGGACGCACTCCTGCGTAGGTGGTGGAAAAACCATGAGCAACAAGAGCCTTTGACAGACCGAAGTCACCAAGTTTCACGGAGTTTACTCCGTCCAAGAAGACTACATTTTTGGTGGCAACCGTCTGGAATCAGGAAGGATCGAACCAGGATACAGAACGTACTATTTCAGGTTTCATGTCTCGGTGCACAATCTGCACTTTCCCCTCTTTGGCGTTGTGGCAGTGGTCCAGAGCCAATAGAATCTGCATAAAGTAGACCCAAATGGTGTCCTCGGGAATGGATCTGTTCTGTCTCACAGCCGTTTTGATGACTGTTGAGAGATCGCCACCTCCACAATATTCCATGATAATATACAGAATTCCGGCCTCGTGGTCGACGTATCTCTCAGTATAGCGGACAATATGGTCATGGTGTAGGTGTCTCAGAATATTCCTGCGAGGGACGTCAGTGGGTACGTGTACAAGAGTATCCCTGAGAGGCGAACACTTCATCGACGATTTGCTGGCGCTCCATTTCGGTCATCCGCCAGAAATTCAACTCCTTGCGTGCGAAGATCTCGAAAGAGGTCCGTTAATGCCACATCTTTTCCCCAGGGAAAAGTGTCACCATGCCATCTCTCTTGCAGCGAACCTTTCTGACGATGCCAAATGCACCATGCCCAATTATCTCCAATGTATCGTAGCGGTCAAGAAAGTTGCAAGTCATGGCACCGGGCAAAATTTGATAGCACGGTAACTTATTGTACCTCTCGACTGGCCGGCAGTGATGTGAGTTTGTGGCATTTGTATTGCGTCGGACGAATAAATAGGTGCGCGGGGATCCAGGAGGCCGTTGGAGGGGCACCCCAAATCTGGCACACGTAGCTCTTCATTCTCTGCAGAGGCAGTGCTTTGGATCAATAGGAACGGTAACTCCCAGCTCCCAGAAGAAAAAAAAACTATTTGAAGAGACAGTTTTGCTCTTGCTAAAATTGATCTCACTAAAATGTCACATTTTGATGGCGGAACAGATGGCCCAGCTGGAATACAGTCTTCACAGCACTACCTCTGCCCAGAATGAAGAGCTTCCAAGCCTCTGGCTTAATGATCAGGCCAGCAGGGGGAAATCGGAAGAGACAGTTTTGCTCAGAATTGCACTGGCTATCACCTCGGATTCAAACTCGATAAAATTGATCTCCATAAAATGTCACATGAGCCCCATATATCTCGGGAACGGCTGAACCATAAATCTTGGAAAAATGTGCGCTGTCTCAATCCATTGTTAAAATGCCATACACCGTAAATATTACAAATTCTAGGACTCTTCTTGTGATCTCTCCATGAACCAGGCCAAGAGCGCCATGCCATTCCTTTTATGCTGCATCAGGAAAAATCAAAATTGCTGTGGACTGCTATGGACTGCTATGGGGGGTCTATCATAGACACCATAGAGCTCATAGACAGTAATAGACACTGTCTATGGTGTCTATGAATGTCTATGGGTGTTTATGTAGCAGCTCATAGACATTCATAGCAAATCACTGCGTTCCCACCCCATGTAGACAGAGGGTGTGTCTACCCCCGTAGAAAAAGGGTAGATGAGCCACAGTTTCTACCTCTGTCTACGCCATGTAGATAGACTTCGTCTACATCGGTCTACACATCTCTACATTGTTCTACGATGGTTCATCCACGTAGACACACGTAGACAGACATAGACACACGTAAATGCATGTAGCCACACGTAGGTGAACATAGACACAGGTGTATGCACCTGAGCCCATTGACCGAGGTATAAAATGTGAGAACGGGAGTGATAATTGTGGTTGACGAGACGAGAGGTCGGGTTGGGGATATGGTTGATTGCCGCAGCTTGATGACGGCTGTGTGTTTGGCAGCGGTGTTTGATCCCGACCGGTCCGGGCCAACGGTAACATTACCGGAGGATGCACAAAGGCAGATGGTGTGGTGCACTGTCTTAATTGATAGAATGAAGAAAGGGCAGCCAAAACTATATCTTGAGGTTGAGCGAGGTGGGTCTACGTGCATCGACGGCGAAGACACATATAAATTCTGGTAGCCGACGGCTCAATGCGGTGCATCTACGCCACGTAAACTCACATAAACACACATCAGATAAGGTCGCCGAAAGGCGGCGTAGATAATGCCGTTGACAAAGGTAGCCGAAGGTAGCCGAAGATCGCCCGCGCGGCGACACACATCAGATAAGGTCGACAGACGTGTGTCTACAGGGGGTGTGAATGAGTTTCTCCTGATGTGGGGATTCGGCTGTGAGAACCATCCTGCAAATTTCCGTATTCATTCCCACTCTCTCGGAGTTTCCTGGTCGCGTAGATTGCCAATGCCATTGGCAGCATAAGATTGGGATTTGGGCAGGTCACCCTTTCGCCGAAGGGAGGATGAAGGGTGTCATGTCCACTGGAGATAATATGACACTTGAAGCAAACACCACCACCACCACCGTAGGTTATAGCGTTCTTGAGGTCCGCAAAGTCCTTGTTATTCATGAGGGAACATTGGTGTGGCTCATGAGCAGTCACTGCATTCAGGGCCCGGGTAGACCCGGCCTGCTGCGGTTGGCCGCCTATTGCGAGGTCTGTGATCCGCGGAGACAGTCTGCCGACACACGTGCGCCGCGATTGGGCGCCATCTGGCGCGGTGAGGTTGGCAGGGTCTGCCAACCTCTTCATCCAACCTGAACAGCCCTTGCCAAGCCCTCACCGACCGCTTCTCCCTCCTTAAAGATTCGTTGCCTTCTCTGGTTTAAGTATTTCGACGTGTGCCTTAGCCACAGCACAAATTCCTCACTCGCTTAACTGAATGCTGATGTGATGTGGTCTAGACTCCGGCGGACTCCCGATTCTGCCGACATCCATAGAGAAGCCCAGGTGCTTCCAGGGCAAGAAGGGCCTTCACTGTCTCGTACTGGTTTTTGTCACTCCACATGGCCGTGGGTCCCAATAATTGAAGAAGGCGGTGGAGCATATCGCGGCTGGTAACGGTAGCTTTTTCTCGAAGGGGATGTAATCAAAATATGTGTTATACAAATTCAATGCTCAACTAACCAGGTCTGTTAGACAATGATGATTGAAATGATCTTCTGGGAGGTATTGTGGTCGCAATTCCCGAAGTGCGTGACGGACGCGTTTACAGTAAAGGAATACAGTTCCAAAACCAATCGAGAGTTTCTGTGCAGTACTGAGCGTATCTGAACCGATCACTCCGTACCGCATCAAGAAACATCCTAGCTGATATTTAATGTGACGTTGAGGGCGCCGGCCACGAGACTGGAAGATTGGATTGAGGCTGAGGAGGGCAACCAGCCAATCAAACATATCCCTGCCAATCCTGCATATGCTCAGAAGACGCCGAGAAAATGGATTGTAAATTACCAGAACATATGTTGAAATTCTCGGTCGGGTGCTCGCACACAGACTGAGGAAAAATCAACGGACTTGGGAATCTTGTCATAAGGTCCCCTGGATCCATCACCGTCCATTCACTCTACAATCTTGAGCCACGTAAGTGCAGAAATCTCCAGGAGATCTGCGGTGTCATCTGCGAGATCGGCTTCATAAGCCTCTTCATCCTAGAATACAGCCATTTCTTCGACATCTGGGTCCTCGAAGGAAATTGAGGCAGCAAGATGAAGTCCGATTTCGTTTGCGCCTTCGTGGGTCGCGGCATCAAAGATAGTGACTCGATTGGGATAACCGTGCCGAGATCAAACCGAGATCAACTGATTGACAATTTATTTAACTAAAGGGTGGCGGAACCGTGAATTTTTGGATGCATTTCACAATTCAAGGTGTTCCTCTACAACAAGATTCGCTTCAGAAAAACGGTCATACTGTATGTACTTCAGCCAGAACAAACATAAAGCCATTTAAGCCGCCTTGGTAAATCCCTGGACCCTGGAAGAGCCCAAGGATCGCAAGCCTCAGCCCCGCGACAAGGGGGCGGCAGGTTGGCCAACCTCGCTGAGGGTCTATACATGCTCTACATCCTTATACGGCTCTATCATTCCTTGCCAGCATATATCCCCATCTTCCGCAAGCGCAACAAAGACTAACCGGGGCCAACAGAACGATCCAGAACCTAAAGGGGATGTCATGACATTAGAGAGTACACAGGATCGAGAGAGAGAGGAGGGGGCGCAGAAAACAGAGGTCCCTCCGCCCGTCAGAGCAATACGGACAAGGGGACATCGCACCCACATGTGGGGTGAGGGTCATTAACCCCTCAACGGAAGAATGGTCCCTATGGATCCACCCGGTATCCTTCGTACCTGCACGCGTTTAAGGGGACATATACGCGCCTCACTCGGGTACGTCGACGACTGGTTGGGACCAGCGGACAGCGAGCTGCTCAAGCCATGCGAGATGGGGGAGCGTTGAGGGCATCTTGAACGTGGCAGACCGCGACGACTCCGGCCCAATCGCACTGCTTGACCAGGGGAGAAGATATCTATCTGTCTGCGCCCGACCTACATGTATGTACCTTCTTTACCTGGTGTACAAGAATTCGGACCTCTCCCCCCGTCTACCCGATGATGCCGTCACGGACCTTTCCAAATAGTAGTGTGTGTCTTCCGCGGATCTGACTGACGTAGAAGGTTCGATAAATCAATTAGTGATCTATAAGTGCGTAATGTGACTAGCGTACCTGTAGCCTCCGGTCAATTATACATTATAAAGTCGGTCAGAAGTGGGAACGGCCATCCCCGTCGGCACGGGGATGGCCGGATATTCACTTGGATAAAATAAATCAATCAGTGAGTGGATTGAGATGAAGCATAGATAATTTGGTTGATCAGAATCTTCCTTAGGGTTAGCTACGCCCCTCAGATTCGAAATGTAGAAACCGAGAGCAGGGAAAATTAAGGAAATAATGACTTGCCTGAGCTGATTGATTAAACTTGGTAGGGAGGTAGTCTTGGACTATATGAATCAGAGATCTTCTTTTAAGAGAGAAAAAGAGAAGGAGAAACAGGTCACAGGAATCTTCCTTGGGGTTAGCTACGCCCCTCAGATCAGTGGAAATGCGGAAATCGAAAGAAAACGAAGAAAGGATCACTTGCCTGGGTGGCTGTTGCGGGGGTGCGGGGAGACGGCCATGGTTCCACATGGATTGGGAGCAATAAACGTCCATCTACGCAGCCCTCGCCGAAATGCATGCCGTAGGGTCACTATCAAAGCCTTTTCATACAATCAACCCCCTCCCCTATTGAGTAGCCAGGACTCAGTGGGCATAGAGCGCACAATAGAGCTTCGATAATGAGCCGAAGAGGCTGCAGTTACAGTAGAAATGGGTCTTCTTATATATGTTTTCGGGGCGGAGAACGATCTCCCCGCTCCGGGCCTACGAACACTATTTTTGGGATTTTCTTTGAAAAAATAGCGAAGAATAATGAATGGCTGAAATGCACTTGGGGATAATCTCCGGAGAAAATATTATCTGAGGGGACAGTTCTGCATGAAATTTCGCTGGCTATCTCCCCAGCCAGTCAGATTTAAAGAGGACATTTATTGAGGCCATAATGTTCAATTTTTCAATTGAGGGCACAGATGCAATCAATCGGCACTCCGGGCGCCCAGGATGCGCCAATTGCACGGCACTCCGCGCCGGACAAGGATTGTCCCTGTTTGCTTAAAGGCCTATCTCTGTGAGCGCCCGGAAAAAATATCTGAGGAGACAGTTCTGCGTGAAATTTTACTGGCTATCTCCCCAGCCAGTCAGATTTAAAGCGGCCATTTTATTGAGGCCATAATGTTCAATTGTTCAATTGAGGGCCGCAGATACAATCAATCGGCACTCCGCACAGGCTGGTCGATCTTAGTTTAAGAGCTCATATGTGACGGGATCACCTCCGCACACCCCAGCGCCGCTTGTGGTGGTGTGAAAGGGAGCAGGAAGAGGTTGGGGACCAGCTCACAAAGAGTTTCACACATGCCTCAGCATGTTAAATGTTCGAAACATTTTTGCCTCAATGTGAACGTATTAATAGAGGTTACCTCCCTGTTTAGGCAGTCGGCACAGTTCAGCCCGTGATCAACTCATGATCTGGACTACGGACTTGAGACTAAAACTTGCATAAAACTATGGACTCGAGGTCTGGGACTCACGCCATCAACAATGATTAAATAACGAACAATGCTGCTATATGTATTGGCTACGGCTCTGCAGCTACTATGCCGCAATCGGCGCAGTGGCCACAGTCACTGCAGCACTGTTGTACCCGGCTCAATGTTGTCTGTGATACCTTTCAATTTTCAGGACCATACTCTGGGTAATGAGCGGTGAGCATGGAGTGCATCTGGTTTGAAGTGGCCGAATGAAACTCCAAATGATACCGTGGACTTGAAAAGGACTTGGACAGAGAGATACACGTAAGATGGTAATCGTAAGATGTTACTCTCCCACATCGCGAGTATTTTGACGAGGCCTCCTTTGTTTAGATATATATCCGTGAACCATCACATGGTGGCGGTATCTTCTAGCAGGATCCTTGAAGGACTTTCCGCAACGATAACTGCAATGATGAGGAGTGGCGCCGGTGCTGTGAATTGGTCAGACTGTTCCTTAACACAGAACCAGGCAGAGAACTGACTGTCCATTCCGATGAATGTTTAGCGAAGTCTTCTATGGTCGACATCATTGTGATAAATTACCCCAAGTACCTCTGGTGTGGTTCTCAAAGCGAAAAATGAACATTTTATTTTTGAGCTGTCGCAAAAATGAAACAAACCTTAATGATGGCATCAATTGCCTTTTTAGGTAGGGTTACCGCCAGCCGACACCGCCGGCACACTCGCACGAGCGAGAATTTTGGGGTCTGTGTGAGCACTGGTGGGAATACGGCGATGAGAGCTGTAGAGCTTTATAGGCAGATTGGCGGAGGTTCAGACCCTGTCTGGTACCAGTTTAATTAGACGTGCAAACGGAAAGTACTGAGAGAATACCTGTAGGCATCCATGTACCGGTAACAGTGCTGGAAATAACGTCGAATATTGTCATTTGAGACAAGGTCCAGAGACTCGGGCACAAGCTGTTGAGCCCGGGCAAATGTTCCGTCTGTTAATTCCCGGAAGCCTAATATGCGGTAAGTAATGAATAGCAGACAAATGGAAACACAGAAATCTATTATTTTGTGTACAGAGTGGTTGGGTATGTAGGCAAACAGACCTGCGGCTCTCCGCTGGTAGAGGGTCCGGTCTCGGTGTCTGATTCTGAATCTTCTCGCAGCGGCATGTAGGTTGGATCAGCGGCAACAGATGGGTTGACCAGAGGCATCACAGGCACCTCGCCCCGTTTTCCGGCTTCGCGCTGCAATGCCGCGGCCTGTTTGGCAGTTTTTCGTGGCATCTTGGGAAGAATCAATGGATGCACAAGATGCCACGTCTGCGACAGCTTGATCGGCTCAGAATCCAAAGGCTATTTCTTGCCCGATTCACGTCAACGTAGGCGCGTTCGAGTGGCCTTTGACGTCTATTTATACCGTCTGTGTCTTTCTTCCGGTTTATTGCTCCCTGAGACCATCTCTCAAGCTCGCGCCGAGCACACACCATCTTCTCCGGCTTTTTTCTATCTCATTCTCTGGCGGTTTTCCCTGGGCCTCTAGATGCGTTCTAATGGCGTTTATTGTAGATTTCTACCTGCTCTCGCTGTTCCCTCCCAGTTTGTTGCTCTTCGACACTGCCTTGCACGCACATGGCATCGTGCCGCTTGGGGGGCAATACGGTGGAAAGGGGGCGGATTGGGGGAGCCTGTACACCTGGGGTCCACATGGCGTTGTCAGCATTGTCGCCAGTCTGTACATGTGGGGCTGCATGGCTCAGGAGGACACGAGCTTGCATCCTGCATGGGAGGCTGCGGTCTGCGATGTCGGCTGGATACTCGAGGGCATGGCGACTTATTATGAGCGGTTTAAATGGTGAGTTTCCGGTGCCCTTGCGTCCATGTTTTTCCCCGAACTTTGCGTATGTCTGTCCTTTGTCCAAGTGTCGTCTCTGCATGTGCACTTTCTGTTATTATTTTTGATATAATACATCCCGTTTTCTTCCAAAGAAATGAATACTATTTATTGGTTTTTTGTAACTTTGGGGCGTGAGCATGAGGACTTAGAAAAAAAAAAATGCATAGGTTCGTAGCGATACTCCCGCGGCACGGAGACTAAATCCGACAAGGCACTGATGTCGCATCACACTGTGCCCGCTCATATCCGCCTCCCGCACGCTGAGGGGTTAGTTGAGGTTGCGCCATCGAGCGGTGAGGATGTGTTGTCTGCCCAAGAAAATCTAGAAGTGTGCATGATGTAGATGGACTCAGGACTTTGCCACTGCCTTGAGTCGACCTCCGTCATTCTGTGGGATAAACCGACCGAGAAGCCCCAGTATGAGACATTCTGTCTTTCCAGGCGTGATTTACCTCATTAGGAGGTTGGAGGAAGCTTTTGTGGAGGCACGCGGTGACAAGTGGCTCGTAGCGGCACCAGTTTGTTGGCATCAATGCATTATGGTGCCGAGATCAAACTACTCGAGCCGCAACTGCGAGTTGGGTCGGCTGGCCCAGCATTGGTCAGCGGATTGGGGTGCGACCTTCCCATGGATCCGATGATCTGGAAATTCACAGCTACAAATTACTTGATTCAGAATTCGGCGGTGTGAAGAAAAGTAACGCACTTATTGGATATCAAAAGCTAGGACTGCACGGCGCCATGATCTCACGCCAGCCAACGGCATGACACAAGCAGTCATTACAACATGATCGACGTATTCTTTTGATTTCACACGTTAGGTCTGCTACCCACGCACCGCCAAACCCCAAGTGCAGTTATCCCAGCCCTCATCCCTCAACTGGGCCTACCAATCCCGCTCTCTGAATCCCAGCTCAAAGCCCAGTACCGCGCCATCTTGATGGCAAATAATCCTGATCAAACAATCCTGGCACGCCGCCCCGCACAAATTTCATTAGTTCGGCTATAGATCCCCATGGAGCCCCGCCCCACGCGCACCCACCACCAGCCTACCACCCCCGCTACCCAACCAGGCAGCCTCGTTCCCATGTGCGCAAAAGGGTAGGCTCGGCGTATAACACGTAGCGCGAGGTGGATTAGGACGGTGTAAGGATCCCTGTAATCTGCACACGCCAGGGCCCGCAATCAAGCTCCCCTAGCGATCTCCATGTAGCAAAGCCCGCCGCCCCGCACCCAACCAGGCAGCCGCCGTCATTCCTACATGCCAGAAATGAGGGGTAAGCATATACTCTAATACTAGGTAAGTTAGGACGGTGCTGCACCTAGCTGCAGGCCTGGATGAGGGAAGCCAGCCTACCATCCAATGGCACCAGCCCGCATTGAGCAGGCGGGCGGGCAGCAGCAGTGGCAGGGGGAACGCGGGCGCGGGGCCGGGGAAAGCGGCGGTGGGCGGCGCGCGGCTGTAGCCGAGGCGACCAGAGCTGGCGGGATTGATGGACCGCGGCGGGAAAGCTCGCCTAGCGATCCCCATGTAGCAAAGCCCGCCGCCCCGCGCCCAACCAGGTAGCCACCCTCATTTGGTAAGCATATACTCTAATGCTAGGTAAGTTAGGACGGTGTTTCACCTAGCTGCAGGCCTAGATGAGGGAAGCCAGCCTACCAATACAACACATTGAGCAGGCGGGCGGCGGCAGCAGCGGCAGGGGGCACGCGGGCGCGGGGCCAGGGAAAGCGGCGGTGGGCTGCGCCCGGCTGTAGCCGAGGCGACCAGAGCTGGCGGGATTGATGGACAGCGGCGGGATGGCTACCGACGCGCGCCGGTAACCCCATTCCATCGCAACAGTACGCCATCAATATATTTATTGCTGAAAAAACATTTAGAGTGCATCAAAAAACCTACCCGCCCCCCAGGCCACGTCCCAAAATGGGAGGTGTATAGCCGAGCACAGCTGAGAGATGCTAGCCAGGCGCATGGCTGCAGCCATGGCCGTACACTACAATTTGCATGGCTACTGCCATGTGTTTAGTGTTACGGCTCGATATGGAAAGAATGTGCCATTTTATCCTTGCAAATCTAGATCCATATCCTCCGGATGGTGTGTTGTTCCTGTGCCGAAGCCGGAGCACCGCTCTTGCTTTTGAGAAGTACATATTCTGCATTCTCCCGTCCTCGGACATTTCGAGTTTTGCTTCGTGGAAAATTCCAGTGCCAGAGCGGAGCGCCGGCAGATTTTGTGTCACCTTTATCTAGCAGTTCTCGCACATGGCTCGAGCCCAAGTCTAAACTGGTCATGAATTTCAAACGGCGTAACTTACTCTTCCCGCTTTCATGTTGACTGGATCTTCGATATAGGTTATTCATCGAGACCCTTGCGATCTGCCAGCGTCATAACCCTCGCCGAACATCCGAATTTGGTCGACTCATCCAGGCTGCCGACTTGTTCTGGTAAGTAAGATCTTTTAACATCCTAATCCACGAACTAAACTCTTCTTTGCGTCCCAGAGTAATCCTCCTTTGTTTGGTAAGTAATCATATCACTTACTCCGCTCTTTTCAGTTGCTAACCATTTTGATCTCGGGAAGCATATCTTGCTTTGCGCGAGCTCAGCTCAACTCATCATGGGGCTTGAGAGGTTCGTTTCGCCCAGATGACAAGCTAGACATGCACTGACTGCTTTTCAGATTTATCCTCTGACCCCACTAGGCCCCTGTTGAGAGATTGCTGTTGTGAAATCTTGAATCTTCTCTGCATCTCTGGAGGGGTATCTACCGGAAACGAAAACAAAAACGATCTATATGGACGCCGGCCGATGGCCGCGGGTGCCGGGCAATAGGTACATAGTAGAGCATCACCTCAATGGCCAAATTTTTTTGACGGCGGGTTAGCGCGTGCTAGGGCAAAGTCAGCATATAACGGGCACGTTCGGCATGTAGTGGCTTGTGAAACTCGTTCGGCATATGCATGGTTGAAGGGCATTGTAAGGCGGTAATTGGTCTCGACCGTGCATTGTACAAGGCCAGCAAACGCTTCGCACCATTCACTGGGATGGGCTCCTCCTCTTCCTCACTGTCGTCCTCGTCGTCCGAGACGTCTTGTAGGTCAGGGAGATCTGCCGGGTATGGAGGAGGATTGCGGCGTTTCTCGAGAGGCGATGCTGGAATATTATTATACTGGAACTGAAGGCCACTGGTGGAAGCAGGTGTAAAGGAAGATTGGTACCCGTTATCAGGGGTTCCGAAGGTGCTGGGACTTGCCAGATTCGATGTGAAGTGAGGAGGTATGAAAATCGGGCTGATATGAGGCCGTCTCTCCATATAGGCCAGGATGATCAGTTCCCACTCCCAACACGTGCTTAATAAATGACTGCGACATATGGTGGAAGAATCGAGCAGCAGCCACCGGGTTCCGTGCTATCAGACGCAGTCGCTCATCGGAGCTGCGTAATGCGGGGCTGAATTCAATTTTATTATCTGCATAGTACAGGCACAGTGGGTGATTGTTGTCAACCTGAGAAAATGTAATGAACCATGTACATATGTGGGGCTCCCTTGAAGGAAATCAGCGACCAAACTTCGTTTCGCATATGTTTTTTGGTAGCGAGAGAGCCTTGAACACGCCCTCCTACGTGTTCTAAATCATTGAACAGGTCAAAGCATAACTTCTCAGCGTCTGTTTTGGTTGTAATATGTTCACCTCGTTTCAGCCTCGCTGATAGATCGAAGAGCACTGCCCGGTCTACTTTCACGATTCGCTCAGCAACAGACTTGACAGGATGTACGCCTTGTGATCTTCGGGGACAAACGTTTGCCGTGCTCCGTCGGTGGTAGCACATTTATTTCAGTACCGGTTCTACGTCAAACTCTGCGGCCCGGGCGATTCTTTAAGTTCTTACAAGCGGTGGACGCGAAACGGTTCGTCCTCAAATCTTGAAATAAACACTTGACATTGCCGTAAGATTGCTGGCAATAAAGCCTTGAATAAAGCGTGTTGCACCAGAGGCAGAGAGGAAAGATGCTTCCGAGATGGTGCATGGAAGGCGGAAATAGAAGGCGCCCTTGTTTCCTGGTTTGTTCCCATGTGCAAGCTTATTTGAAGGTCGGCCAGGCCGCGGCATTGAACGGCAGAACGGACTTTAAACATTTCGAGTGGCGAAATGAACGGTTTTATAAAGACAGAGAAGACTAGTACTAGATATGTAGTACTGGCATTTCTCGCTGTCGACGGCGATTTACACAGGAAAAAAAAAAAAAAAAAACGGTTTGCAGATGTTTGCCTCAAACGTGACCGCTCGGTCGGTTTGGTATTCACGAAGTCGCATCAGGGCATCTCGAAATTTCATCTGCACCGGATCATAACCCTCTGGCGGAAAACCTTCTGGAGTGACTGACTGAGTGAAGGATTCAAAGACTGTCCTCCCTTCACCAGTCAGACCGCTCCGGCGCCCAACCGCAGGCTTACCTGAGTACAGAGGGGTATCACCAATTGGAGGAAGCCGGTGAAAATCCCCAAAGACCAATGCACATACACCTCCAAGAATTTCATTGGCTGCTGCAGGGAATGCCTGGCGAAGTCGCCTGTCAATGCGACCCATTTGATCTCTACCGATCATGGACTTCTCATCCACAATGAGCAATTTAACCCCTTGCCAGGGAGTTTGAACCGAGTAAGGCCTGAACGTGTGAGCTGTTCAAAGTCTTTTTTCTCCTTCACCGGAATGCCTAGTCCAAAATTCACTATCCATCCACAAATTCCAAAGGCTGAGATCCCCGTTGGGGCGAGACGGACTGTGGGATTTTTGGCACCACCAGCTGTCTCATCGATGTTGAAATGTTCCCTCACATCCAAATGTTTTGAAGGTGGCCGGTGAGATGATGCCCATCTGGGTTACCCTGATTTGCAGCTTGGTCACGTATCCGCATCTCCGATATCATCCAGTTTTAGCTTGCGGGAAATAATACATGGGGAGTAGACAGACTCAGGAGAACCTACAATCGCGGTTCCCACATTTGGGTCCGTGGGCGACATCGAACCAGACGATGTTTTCAAGGTTTTGCCTCGCAAAACCACGAACTTCGCGTTTTTTCTAAGTCAAGCCTCTTGCTGCAGTTCCTGAAAACAATGAAAAACACAGTTTTTTTTCGCGCGTTTCCCAAAAAGGAAATTCCCTTCTACCGCTCCTCTCTCACCGCACAAGCCTCCAATACAGCTATTTGAGGTCCTCGGACGACGCCATAGGGTGTACATGGTTCGAATAGTACCGGCTTCGGTTCCAATTTGGCTCCGTTACGTTGCGCTTCTGGCTGCATCGCTTCCCTACATATGCCGTGGCATGCATACACTTGCTGGTCCAGTGTCAGTGCGAACATGAATCACAAGACGATTTGGTGTCAAGTCTCGTCGTGACGTGTCGCTGTTAGTGTTGTGCTGGCTTTGGCTTCAAGCCAGAAGTCAGCCAAGCCAAGCCATGGGTTTGTCAAGCAAGGCCAAGCCACCCTGCTGGCTTGACCTGGCTTTAGCTTCTGGCTTGAGATTTTTCAAGCCAAGCCAGGCCAGTCAAGCTATGGCTTCAGCTGGTACCCGTGAATCCTTTCCCCAAGGCGATATTTTGGATCGAAACAGCTTTCAGTGGTCATCGAGAAATGACCGAAAACCGGATCCCCGGCCAGGGAAATCCCCCTCAGCTATTTTCGCACATTTTGAGACAAAATGTTGGAAAAACCGTTCAATTCGACGATCACGTGACTTTGGACTTTGCCAGAAAATCTCATAAATCGAGAAAAAATTATTGCCGCAATAAAAAAAGGTCGAGCGTGACGCGTGACTATCGATTTGAACGAAATTATATGGAATAACTGAAGTTTCTTGAGTTGAAAAAATAGAGAGGTTGTGCCCAAGCGGCACGGACCACACTGTTCTAGTGACACTGATTAGTCCGTTGGCCGGGGAGAATAACTTGCCCAATGTGACAGAAGCCGCTTAACCAAGCCCAAGTCCATGATAAATATGGCTAAGACAGCACTTTGCCGTTGCCAGTGGGCGGCACATTCAGATCTCAGGCACAGCCGAGCACCGGGGCCAATTCTACTACTCAAAAGAATCCAACGGGTCAGACTGAATCTGAATAAGATCTACATTAGCAAACAAGCTCGAGATTTATAGATCAAGGTCTCAGTATGACAAAACCATGTATCGTAAAGTGTATGGGTGGCATCGCGGCAGTGCCCCAGCAGGCATTACATTTTCTCCTGGGCCGGGATCTGGTAGGCACTGGTAGCGGTAAAATTCATATTGCTTCCTGTACCACATACAATTTGTCAGAGGCAGAAACGCCAGTAGTCCATGACAGATTACAGCCTAGCCCGTAAATTTTCTTCTTCATATTTTCTATCATAGGTTGGTTCTGTCCGGACGTGTCCCACTTTCTGGGGAATTGGTTCAGAGGAACGAACGGTGGGAGTGAATCATTAACCAACCGGTTGGCTTGCAGCCTGAAGGCTTGCAAGAGTCGCCTTTGGAGATGGCCTTGAATGAGGCGTGTATAGCAGCCTCGTGAGAGGTATAGCCAATAAACGGTCTGTCATATTCTTCTTCCAAGTCCGCATACATTAATTCAATCCACGAATGTCGGTTTCAGGAACTTACGGCGTTGAATGTATGGATGGTGGTGGCACAAAGAAAGGAGGCTTGCTTGTTGTTGTCCTTATCGATCTCGGTTCACAGCCACTTCGCTTCGTCCGATCCATCTTCTCCCGTCTCTCTGAAACCCAACAATATATACAAGAGAACTGGACTGAATCAGAGTGGCCTCGAACTAGGCTAGCAGAATTCAATCCGACTGTCTATGGAAGCTTAGTCGGTCAAGCGCTTCATGGAGCGTATGTTATAAACCATCTCTGACACCCACTGGTCTCACAAAACTTCCAAGTGTTCTCTAGGATGATTCCTGACTCTAAATACGACGAAATGCAGCAGAAATTATGCGTCGTCCGAGTCGTTCCTCGGCACGACCGTGCACGGCACGGCTCGGCAGCGATATCGCCGTCCGCCATCGACGGGCTCGGCCCGTAAATTTAGACAGCGCCATGCGGGTTGATAGTATCCCAGTATTACCGATCCGACATGCTCAACGCACTATTCTCACATTGTACTTGGGGTGTGTGGCTGCCACGGGACGGAATGTAACTCGATTTCATCGTACGCCGCAAAAATGACCAAGGACGGCACTCGAAATGGGCATTTGCGGTAGGATTTTAATCATATTTTACTGCATTCGTTGGCGGCATTAAACTCTTACAGGATCATTCGGCACTACTTGACCTTCCATTTACGCCGCAATAAAAAGTGAGATCCCAGTTCCGTCGATGAACAAACTCCTCGGGATATCGTCGCATTCATCACACATAAATGCGAGCCATATGTTTGATTACATGTGCAATGATTAGTGTGCTGAGTTATAAAATTTTGAAGTATTCCACCGCCGCCTCAACTCGGGCAGCTCATACCATGTGGTATCAAAATCTGCGTCCCAATGAGAGCTTGACATTCTGACAGTTAATTATTTTCTTCAAAGTGGAATTGTCAGCGGACCCTAATTCGGATGTCACGCGTCACAGGGCTCAGAAAATTTTTGGACGTGTCACGGGTCACCGAGGTTGTTTTCGAATGTCCTAAAAAAGTAACAAAATCGTCATAAAATGGCCAAAAAATTTAAATTTTTGCGCGCGCGGCGTGTGTGGTTTTGTGACGGTGCGGCGTTCCCACGAATTCCGGATTTGACAGGATTGGGGGCCAAATCGGTCCAACGGCGCCCAAAACAAGCACAAAAATATATTTATGGGTGTTTTCTTGGCTAGCAGTTTGTGCTAAAGCCACGCCGTCATTATCCACCTATTATACATGGAACTACATTCACAGCAATGGCCGAGACGGGCCCAAGATTTTCATGTGATTTACGAACTTTTTTTGGTGTCGCAGCGAAGTCGGCGGATTTTCGAAAACTTAAGTTCGATAATCCGGGTCACAGGTCACACCCGCGTCCGAATTGATCGAAACTGTACAGTATGACTGTTGTATGCCTCCAGTACCGAAAATCGATGGGTTTTGGAGAGTGTGGCCAATTTGGTTGAACAAAAAATATAAAACTCCTTCCAGCGACTGTGCGGGGCATTCTGCTGAAAACAGGCGAATTCGACCCAGCAAATGATCTTGAGTGTGCTCAGAAAAAGTCGTGAGCGGCCGAGCCCACTTCAACTCGGATTTTGACCCGGTATTATCATGGATTTTCTTATCAATTCGGAGGTTGAATCAATCGCGAGTTGCATCAATCGCGAGCTGCCCCATATATATGTTTCTGTCCAGTTGTGATGCAGATTTTCGGATTATTGAACGTAAAAAATATGCTCTAAATGACTAGGATGGGTACAGAGGATAAAACGACCACACAATTAGAAGATAGCTGTCTCGCTGACGAAAGACAGGGGTAATTTCCTTATTGGGAGAGTCATGTGGTTGGTTGGTTTGCCCAGAGGTCCTTAATCTCAAAAACCGTGTCCGGTTCCACTTTTTACATATTGGTACCCCTTGGTAGCCTCCGGGCCAGGTATGGCTAGGTATACTCGGTATCACGTAAAGTAACCGGAATTCAGGTTTTACGGGCATATAACCCAAGTCTTGCTCATTATTTTGGACAAATCCTTACTCGACTATGAATTTGGGGTGACTACGACACTTGAACTTGAGGTTTATGGTCTCATACCCAGCGAGGTTGTGGTATATATTCCAGTACATTACTTTAACTGGCGAATCGCGGGTCTGGTACTGGATTGCTGCTCTTTCTGTGGTGAACCGCGTTGAAATTCAGCGGGGCGTCCTCGGAACACCTTCCATTATCTTACACTCATTCCCCGACTCGTGAATCTGTTCCAGGACGATTCTATGGCAGAGAAGTTGGACTATGGGGCAACGTACCGGAAGGTCCAGGGTCCAACAAATTACACCTTTGATGGTACCCACTACCTCACCTTCCCCGGACTAATGTCACTATTGACGGCGAGACACTACCCCACTAATTCTTCTCCGCACCCACAGATCTCGCCTTGGGTGCATCCACCCTGTTGTCGAGCCGGACTTGTCACAGTCGTTTCTCCAGGACAAACAAATTTATTCACCTCATACGAAATGCCTCCATCGAAGATGAACAGGAAAATATGGATGCGGGCGCTCGACGTCAAATGTGAAGCGAAGTTGGAAATGAACGCGTTCCAAAAACTCCTCCTGCTCCATCCCAATCCCGGCACCCGGGTTGCAGATGGAGTGTTCCATAAAGGCCAGCCAAAAAGTCAACTCCGAAGCACCACAGGACCCACTTAGGCCCTGTTCGGGATTCCAAATTATAATCCCAATTCCTAATTTCCCCAGCCAAACACATAATTACGCCCCAAAGGCCGAAAATGGTAGTCACCCATCAGTCACTCTGGCCTAGATCGCTCTTCGTGCGTATTGCCGAGCCCGCATGAAGCATCAATATACTCTACCTCCTCGTCACCAATGTCCCCGCCGCCTCCAACACTTTGCTCACAGGGTTCTGCTGAGGTTCACATTAAATTTATCAAACTACAGTCGCAAACCGCGAAGCGAAACGTGACACGGAAGCGAAACACTAACAAACAACCGATTGCGCAGCCCAACGACGATCCTATGGAACACACTCCAGGGCTTCAATCTCACTCCATGAACCATGAAAATCCAAAACTGAGTAGCTCGCTTTGCCAGCCTTCACTGAACCCATGCCTCTGAAGATGTTGAGCTCGCGTTCAAGCTCAGCTGCTGCTTTCCGTTGTAGCCGGCAAGTTCTACCTTTGACTTGCCCCTCGCACTTCTCGTCATGCATCATGCAAAAGATACACTAGACTCCGGCTCTGGCGTAAAAAACTACGTCCTAGGTTTCCCGACGGAATACCGGTCGTATGTACCTATTCTGCCTTTCAAAACAACATTTATGTCTTTGAAGCGAGCACATATTATGAACTACAGTCCTGCGCTTTCTCAATTTTCAGATACTCCGGATGGGAAGCAAGTAGACGAAGAGGGGGATTTTGGAAAATCTAAATCTAATTGACCAGTGCGTTGTGCTATCGCGCCGCCCGCTCTGCGGCGTGTTTGCGCGGCGTAGACCGGCACGCACGCCGGGCTTGATTGGGTGTTGTGCAGGCGACATGGTGCACAAGCATGTGCTCAACTTGCACCCTGCAACATCGTGGGCAGGAAACCATGATGCATCACAGCTGCACACATTCCGCTTGACGTGGATATTTTTATGTGAATAGGCCTCGCAAAAAATCTCTGGTTAATCGTAAATCCACCGTTAGCGATACGGCTTCTACCGGCAAACGTAAAATGATCTAGCAAATTTCACGGGAATAGCTGTGCAGACAGGCGTTTTCCCTAGACCTCCAGCCTCATCACTCGGAGCCTTGCTCCTCGTTCCATCTGCTTATTTGGATGCACATGAGAGTCAACACACAGTAGCTAGAGGTGCTTACTGACTATAATCATTTCGCAACAAGGAAGAATCCCCAAACTCATTGAGATTGTTGCGAGCTGAAATGCGCTCAAGGGAGGCAATATCTGGTGAAATATAGTGTTCAATTTTACAGCTCTTTGCGGTACAACAGGCGCGGTGCGAGAGTAGTGGAACACCTTTAACACCGTATTATAGACTACTACAAGACGTTTTCGGCAATATTGTACCTGTAAACATTCAGGACCCATAGCCCCACCACATATGCATAACATATCCAGGAATTAGGTGAATTGGGCGACCATCGAGCGGTGCAGCCATGGCGGGCACTTCCTCCTCTGGGCCAGCCCCAGATTGCGAGGCTTGGGGTCTTGTCCAACAGCTTTCAGGCATGGCATAGTCGGCGTGTTTACAACAGGGGCCGACTTTCGGGCTGAAGCCAAGAGGTAAGCGGGAATTCCCGATCGCACACAGACCTCTTTGACAACTCCCCCGGATTAGGAAAGTTGTGCTGATGGGCCACTTTTTCCAGGAAGAATTGAGAACTTTGAGTTTGCAGTCTCATTTTTAGTCAGAACCTTCCAGAATTTTGGCTACCCTCCCATTTCCATATCTTCTCTGTCTGTCTATGTAATCAAAATAATTTATTTCCTTGTAAAAGAGGCCTTAAACGGCAAATGATCTTGAAAACAGATGCCGTAAAATGACAGTTCGGAGTCTCGGACGAGATCGGACCAAGCCGAATCCGGCGATATCGCCGAAAAAAAAAGTTATCTCCGGAAAAAAGACTGAGGTCCATACGGACCGTGATCCGGACCCTCCCTCCTCCCTCCCCTGCACAGCATGTCAAAACTTTTGGAGGTTGATGTCCGAAACTTTGATCCCGCCTACCTCTTGGCTGAAGCTGATGTTTCGCATCGTGGCCAACTACCTGTGCCATATCTCGCAAGAGTCAAAACAAATAGTATGTTCTTAAGACATTTTACAATCCCCAGACAAAGATCTGGGTTTTTCCGTGGGCCGCCGCCTCGTCTAGACATTAAACACTAGTACCCCCCAAAACAGCGATTTTCAACTCCTCGCTGTTGGCCCATGATGCATTCAAAAAATTTGGTAAAATCGGAGGACCCTTAATATTTATACTAATTGTCACAGGTAAAATCCTAGAGCAATCTGAGGGCCCAGTGGAAAGATTTGAGCACGACAATCTGCGCCGATCCCATCGAGAAATAGCGGTGCACGTGACCTTTTGGAAGCATCAAGCGGGAAGCAGCCCAGAAATTTTCTCAATAGGCTCGCAGCTCCGGATCAACTTTGAGAGAGGAAGTTTGAGATATGGGCCTGAACATTGATTTGGTGGGAGGAATTTGCTCAGAACGCTTTTGTCGCCAAGTTTGACTGAACTCTTTGGTGACTTGGGACATATCTCAGGCAGGAGTATATACGAAACTCGTACTAAAGATACATTGGCAAACCCTGTACATTTGAACAAACCCTGCACATTTCTATCAATGTGCCGTCTTTGGGATCAAAGGCGACACGCTCCTCGCGATCGGCCTTTGTTACCATCGCTTCGACCAGACCATTAAAAACCTTGTTATCGTACTTCCCCTGCAGTAGGCCAGCAGTGCTTAACCGTAACCGTAAAGTCGGATTAAGAGGCCGTGGGCCGTATACAGCTGGTTTCAAAAGTTTGTATGGTTTCCACAAATCCAACTGTTTTCCTCGAGTTTTCTCTCGGAGTACTTCCCACCACTTACTCTTGAATAGACCAGCCTAACTGTGCTCGAATTCATCGCTCCCTCCAGTAGAAGCCATTAAATTGTGAACAATAGTATCCTCCATTTCCCCCGTGTGTGAGCCTTTGTAGTCGGCCGAGGGGTAGGGGGTGCTGATTGGGGGGTGTCTGGCATCGTGAAGTCGGACTGGGATGTCAAGTCATGAGAAGGATCACTGCACCGGGAGTTCCCCGCATGCTTTGGTGGCATTTGCCCACGTCGGCTGGGTACCAGTCTACCTATGCCAACGTTTCGAGTAGAACCATACAGAACAATATGACCACACATGCATTAACAAGTTGACAGTTTGTATCTCTACCATATGCCTTAGGCACAAAAGGAGAATAAATAGGATCAAAAAAAAAAAAAAAAACATCATGATCCCCGTCAACGAATTCTACATGCGACCCTGCCGCCAGGATCTAACTGGAAGTGGAAGGGACGATTCGAAGCGGCCCATTACTTCGGTATGAGATATTTTTTAGGTGATATACTATTTTTGTACTGTCGTCGATGAGAATTTCCGTTTCAGTACATGTAGAGTGTAATCGGCACGCCCGGCAACGACGAGCGCTCGAGCGATAACTATGGCGGGTCAAAGGGCGAAGACTCCTTTGGTGGTCTTTTCCTTTTGTGGTTTTCACCAATACGCAGAAAGTCTCTCTCTCTTGCTGCGCTCACTGGTTTCTGTTGGCGTATGAAGGATGACAGGTGTTAGGCTACATCGGCGTCCGGCACCACAGCCAGCGTGAAGCCGCCCAAAGTATATAAGTGCGTATGTAGAACACAATCGAGGCTTTTCACCACCCCATCTGTGTCTGTGTTCGAGGTGCTACAGTATGATAGCGGACATGACTTCATGACAACCCGGAGTTTTGACCTTTTCCCTCCAAGATTTGAGATTTAGAACCAGAATAGGGTGTTTTATACTCAAAATTTTCATTTCAGAAAAAACGGGGGTGGTCTGAGCGTGGGGAAAAAAAGTGCGAAATCTGGCCAAAATTTGATATACCTCAGTGGCCGGCAGCACGGTCCTGGTTGTCAATTTGGCTGTCTGAGTGCGAAGAAACGACCCATTTGTACGACGAGTCCATGGGATGGATGTTTGTGATTTTTCTTTGCATGGGTGGGCACTGAAAAGGAAATTGATGACACTGCAGAGCCACCCCATCTTCTGACTGAGATTGTGAGCTCAAATCACAAGGTATTAATATGATTCAAAGTGGTATTCTACACTACTTAACGAGTACTTTTCGGCTATAGAATCAGATCTTACATAAAAACACTCCCCAAAAAGTCGGTTTCAAATTCTGAGCAAAAATGTGTTATATTTTCATAATTTCCTTTTTTGGCATTTTGCTAGCATAACCAAATATCTTTTATTCACTCATATTTTCCCTCCATAAGTTGTTTGGAGTGCATAGGTGGTCAGAATGGTGAGAACGGCCACCGGCCATCACTTTCTCCGACAGCTAGTATCTCGTGAAGTGGCCGCCGATGTTTACATGCTTTATAATATTTTTTACACCTCCTTGGGGAAGAACATCCTGGCACCCTGATTGCCATGGGAAACCTTGCTCTATCATACAGTGCACTGGGCCGATCCAAGGAGGCAGCAGAGCTTGAAACTGTGGTTTTGGAGAAGAGGAAGCTCCTCCTTGGGGAAGAACATCCTGAGACCCTGATTGCTATGGGAAACCTCACTGCATCATACAGCACACTAGGCCGATCCAACGAGGCAGCTGACCTCAGAGCTTTGCTTCCCCAATCTAACCCCCAGAAGAGGGAGGAATGTGAGTATTGAGCCTGCTCTTTCTGATGTTCACAACCTGACAAGCAATCAGGACACAATTGATCCTGTCTCAACTCAGTGAAAGGGCCAGTACCCCAGTCTACAGTTGGACCTGGGGCAGATCTGATGTGCCAGCCTAGAGCTAGTTTTACAATCAATTTGATTTTATGTGGTCTCAGCAATTATAAGAAGGCTATCCATCATCATCCATGAGCCCCAGCTATAGGTAGAAGACAATGGTCTTTGCATCATTGCCATGACCAGGAATTGTATTTGGGTAAATCAGGTTACAAATCACATTGAGCAACATGAATTTCAAGATCAGTCGGGAACGGAACCACATGTAATACTGAATCGGCCGGCTAAATAAATTTCATATCTTGTAGGGAGTTTTCTCTCTGGTGAAGTGTATCATATAATTCACTGTTCATGCTACGATTTTATTTGACGTGATTCAGCCCAGGGATGAGCCCGCATAAGCCCAAATGACCCCGGGGATTCTTTTTGCCTGCCACTGTAGCTTTTTGTGTCCAACAAGTCAGATTGAGCCCATTTTTGGGTCAGAACATCAATACTCGCTATGGCCGAAAGTAACCGGCATCAAAGCGATGCTTTTCACCGGTGCTGCCAGGAATGCAAGGTAGTCTTGCCTTCCGAGTATCTGGCTACGACAAAAACCCTGAAAGAGCATTTCAGGCCATACTGACGATGCGCAGAGCGGAAAAATGGTCTTTGGAGAGGGGGGAGCCAGTTTTGGGGTTCTGGTTTATAAACATGTTTATAAGCAGCCCTGCTATAATGCCGGTTTCTAAACATGTTTTTAATTGCTGACAAATTATAAACAGTGCCCTAGGCTGACTACGGGAGACTAGTCCCAAAGGATAATCATAGGCTCGTGACCACTAGTCTTTTGGGGCCGCCATCGGAGAAAATTCATGCAAACATCCAAACGCCATGTAAATTCAACCAAATGTATTCAACTAGTTTGTAGAATACTAGCCTTCATTTCGTGCCCCTTTGGACCTCCTCACATTGGGTACACGCAGTGACAAACATGAAGGTAGCAAACTAGCCGAGGAGCAAAAAATAATTTTGTTTGCAGACCCATTTGCGGTGGATAAGGAAAGTCAAAGCAGGAGAATGTTTACATTGTGAAACACATGACCCTGTTACCCTCACCACAATCTTTTAAATTTTGAAACACATGACCCTATTGCCCTCACCTACATTTTGAAACACATGACGCTACTGCCCAATCCTTTACATTTTGAAATGTATGACTGTACTTGTCATCACAAAAGGTGACCGGACAGGCCGCTGCTGCGGTCCGAAACACCCGGTTTGCAAATACACATCCAAAATGACCCCAAATAGGCTCAAACCCTTCCCAGGATGCGCGCCTATCTTATGGGGCTCGTAACGCCTGAGCGAAGTGCTCAAGACGGGCACCAGTAGGCCGAAATGGCTAAGGTGGCCAGGATCCCCCTCCCCCGCGACCCGAGGCCGGGCCCTGATGAACATCAAGGTCTGAATCGTTTCTGCTTTCAAGCTGGTGCGGCACAGACTGATTGTGTCCGACGGCGACGGAGAACGCGCGACGCTGGGAACGGCGATGGCAGAACCTGTAAATATTCAAGTGAGGCAGAATGCAAGAGAACTTGAATAGACTCACCAGTCAATACAAGTTTTTAAAAAGGGCAATCATATGATGTACGCCGGTGAATGGCAGTTTGGGACTCACCTACCTCCCATAGTGAACTAATGTTTCTGTCCCAGAGGACGGAGAGGAGTGATACCCACTAAAACCCTAGACTCACTGATCTTTGTGCCAGCGAGATTTTCGGTGTCTTTGAGAATGTGTTTCCATGTATTTATTACCCTCTTGAAATTAAGAGCCTGGTTGCCAAATTCCTTTCTGTCGGTGAGCAGAATATCTGTGCAGGGGCGAGCGTTGATACAGGCAAGCCAAGTCGGACTCCCGCTCGTCGTCGACTGTAACTTGGGCCACTCTTGATGAGTAGAGAGGAGCTGGTCACCCTCGCTCGCCGTTATGAGGCTATGGCTCGTGAAGCTATGTTGGAAGCGAACCGTAAGCTCAATGCTGAGGGACAGGCTGAACCAGGATTTGAACATCTCAACACTTTCGAAGATGAGATGCGTACAAGACGTACTGCTACATCTCTGCTTGAACACAAGGGCGTGGCTGAACTCCTGCCACTGAGTCCTACCATTTCAGCAGGTGAAAGGATCTCCTGCAACAAGGGGAAAGGTCCCGATCCTCGTAACTGGGGTGCAGGCTCTTTGGTCGATTTTTCCGAACAAGACCTTCAAGTACAGCGTGAAGCGCTTGAGAATTTTGGTGAAATTAACCGTGTGATTAAAGACGAACCGCTTGGATCGACGCCACGCGCCAATGCCCCGCTTGTGGAACAGATGGAACCAGCTGTAAAGCTGCCGAGAACAAATGGAACCAGCTGTAAAGCTGCCGAGAACAAAACCGATTGTCTCCGAACCCTTGCCTAAAAACAAAGGCACTGAAAGGCCTGGCCAGGTGAACGCAGAACGAATTGCTGAAATCGAGATCGAGCTCAGCCGACTGAGACAATTGGATGCACCTGAATGGCGCGTTTCAAAGAAGCCTTTGAGTAAGGCAAAGCATGCCGTCGAACAGAACATTGCTGATTTGAGTCGCCGTGATCAGTCCACAAAGAAACCACGCTCAAAGCCTAGGGAGGCAACTCCCAGCCGAATTGCAGCCGGAAGCTTCTTGGACAAAGCGATCCGTGATGCCGCCAGGTTGAACCATAACCCGTCCTCGTCTGAGCCATCAGACAGCTCCTCAAGCTCTAGCTCCGATGGAGAGCTCAGCTTGCCGAGCACTGATAGTTCGAGTAAGATTGGACGGCATAGCTCCCCCTCTATGCACCGGACACCTTTGACTTCCCGAAGCGGCAAGAAGAAACGAATGCTCTTGAAGCCGATACCGCCAACAAAGTACAGCGGTGATCCAGATGCGAACGCGTTTCGAGCTGCCCCGGCCTATGAAGCCAGTCTTATGAATCTCCTCGGCAGCATTTTTGGCTGTTTTGCTGGACGAAATGGAAAGCCCCGCCTTCCAATCCGACGCCACGAAGATCTTCTCCATTGGTGCATTGGGGCCCGGCATCGAGATTGAGACGTCGGTGCCAACAACTTCCACCGCAACTCGCTTGAAGTTGTACTCAATGAAAGCAGGGGGATTCCGTGTAAACTGAGATGCAGCCGCCGGCCTTCTCCATGCGCTAAGACGAACATTACGGGTTTTCTGGCATGAAGATTCACGCTCTCCGGAGGCGGCGCCGGTGCTGGAAAAAGAACCAGCAATGCTTTCTCGAGTGGAATTTCTCGAGGAGCTTCTCGTAGGTCTCTTGGACGATGGTACAGAGGATGAAATGCGGCGTTGAAACCCCGAGTCTGGAAACTTAATTGATGATGTCAGATTACCGAAATAAAACGGGAATATGGTGAATACCAGCTCGGTGTGCTTGACTACAAGCATCATGTCGAATTTCTTGGCCTCAAACTGTGCCTTGGTGATGTGCCGCTGCTGGTAGAAGTAACGGAGCAAATCAGAAACCGTCCCGTCACTGAGACAGTCCCCAGCAAGATTGTAATATTTCGAGACAGATTCAACGGCATAAAAAGACACCATTTCCCTAGGCAAGATCGCGTCAACTTATGTTCCTATAGTAAGAAAGAAGAATTCGCTCACCGGTTAATTCGCGCAGCCTGCGGACAGTCTTTCACGTAAGCTTCTTGAACAAGTGAAATTATAGTGCCCAGAACGTCAAAAATTTGGAATTCTTCTGGCGCGTTATGGGCCAGTCGCACCGAAGGAACCTGTCAAAGGTGTGAACAAAACTCAAAGAGATAAAAAATTGGGGAGGGGTACCAGCGCAGGCTTCTTTGTGCCTTCAATAATGGCGAATGAGATGACTATCTTGATCTTTTTGCCTTGTTCGCGGGTGTCTCTCATCTCTTGGACACGGGTCATGCCCTTCGCAATGCCAGGGACCGCTTTTTCGAGGGCCTTGATCTGGTTCGCTTTTTTCGCCGCATTTGCGATCCCCGCAGGCGTTTTTTGGAGGCTTTTATTCAGCGCATGGGGTAGTCCTAAACGAGTATCGGAAGCCGTTTGTTTGTATCCCTGAGCGAGTCCCCATATCTCAGAGGTAAATCACTTGTCTGGAAATTGGTTATCTGGTCCATTGCACCGGGCAATTCAAGGAATACACGGGGAATACTGTCCGCTTTTGCTGGATATAAAGATTAAGAAAGATGACGAAAGGTGTGATGCGGGAAACTCGACTCACCCAGCCTTTGGCAGCAACCATTACACAACGGATTCTGAAGCTGGGCAAACAGTATCGAGCAGGACATGCACTGTGGTGTTTCCTGGAAGGTTTTAGATAATTATTTCATGCACCGTGATGCAGAAAGTCCGTACCATTCAACGCGGGAGTAGAATATTACCGTTCCTCGGACCACTTCGCCAGAAAAAAGGCCATACGACACCAGCGTATCGAAGCAGAGCAGCGCCGTCGCGACGCGCTGCGCGTCGCCTATAGTAGGCTGCAGGATGCACTCCCCTCATCAGAACAGAGGAGCAAGACGTCAGGGCATTCCCTATTTGAGCCCGAGTCAAGGAATCTAGTACAGTTTGTTCAATACAGTTTGTTCATGTTTGTCGTTCAACACCATCAACTTTAGTTGTTCATGCTTGGCTCGTGCGCTTCTCGTAAAAATCCTTCCACAATTTTATTGGTATTCGGCCTGGTCCCTTGATGTGAAGGCAGTTGCAGAGTGAGTTGCCGGCCTGTTTGGCTTTATGTGGCACTAGGCCATGGCGCCGCATCACTTCGTCATATGGACTTTATACAGCTCCGGACAATCAAGGACAACAAATTTGACCAACGATTTATCTGACATCCGATACCGATCTCGAAAGGAAACGATGAGAGCTCCCTGATTGAGTAAATATTATCGACGTGTGGAGAGCAAAATTTTGGCCGAACACACCTAAAATCCTACGTAAAATCATGAAAATATTTATTTGGGCTATCTGGGTATGATTCTGGTGCAAAGAAATATATTTAACGAGCGGTTATGCAGTGGGGAAGTTCGCTGTTACCGCGACAAAGGTCACAATTCGATTGTCGCGTTGCAGCTCGGAAAACACAAAAATAAAACAAATGGGAATCAGCTTCAGTGGGTTTGGAGCCGTATTGAGCGAGCCATGCTCATGCCCAGTCGACATTTTGAAACTGGTGACCTCAATGGCTTGGTGGCGATGCACATCAATTGAATCAACAAATTGCATCAATTGAATTGAAACAAATGAATGGTTTGCAAGGCATAGCTCATGAAAAAATGCTCGGATTTAAATGCCGACTTGATTTCTGGAATTCTGGCTAAATTCTGAGTAGGATTGTCCCCAAGACCAATGGGTTTGGGGCATCAATTGAATTGAATCAAATGGTTTGCAGGGCATAGCACACGCAAAAATGCGCCGATGTAAATGCCGACTTGATTTCTGGAATACTGGCTAAATTCTGAGTAGGATTGCCTCCAAGACCAGTGGGTTTGGAGCCGTATTGAGGGAGATATGCTCATGCCGAGTCCACATTTTGAAACTTGTTACCTAAATGGCTTGGTGGCGATGCAGATCAATTCAATCAACAAATGGCATCAATTGAATTGAAACAAATGAATGGTTTGCAAGGCATAGCTCACGCAAAAATGCTCGGATTTGTTTTCTGGCATGCTGGCTAAATTCTGGGTAGGATTGCCTCCAAGACCAGTGGGTTTGGAGCCGTATTGAGGGAGATATGCTCATGCCGAGTCCACATTTTGAAACTTGTGACCTAATGTACCTCCTCACCAACGAGAAGAGCTTGTGGATCGACGGACTGAAGGAAACGTTGGGGAAGGACGGTGGACGGTCGCGACCACTCAGGACCGGGTGCTGACACGGAACAGACGGACGTATCCATGGCGGTGGACATGGAGATCTCGCGACGTGCGGCAGTTTTTTGTCGAGAATGGGGCGAGCTTCTTTCCTTCATTCTGCCACTGCGGATTTCCTTCCCGCATTTACTTACCAGGGGGTCGATCACACAAGACGCTGGCTTACTCCAGTTTTCAAAACGCTAATGCTTTTTACCTGCTCACTCTGGCCTCATGAACAAAACCAAAAGTCACAATGAATTTGGCATTAGACTAGAAGTACAGTACTGTGGCGGATTTTCGGTTTTTTGGCTGATGCATCAAATATGATGGAATTCAAGGAAGGTTGAACTAATCTCTCAGCAACATGATGCAATCTGAAAAGTCCGACACCGTACTTTTATGAAAGAATCATTTACCTACGACTTTCACTGTGGAACCGAGGCAATTCACCCAGAATTGAAAAGGCCTTAGGTTTTTTACGCGGCTGAGGCGAAATCAGTATCTACTGCTGAGTAAAACCTGCAATCTCTTCATTTTTGTTGGAATTACGTGATGACGGAATAAAATAGATGAGAAGGTTTGCAATCGCGCTGTTGGGTTGGAAAGCTCGCGTTAGGGCAAACAAATGCCCTATGAGCAGCTGCATTGCTGGCTTATATGCATACAATGTAGCTACTGGAATATTCTACGTGACCTGGGCTCGACTCTAGAGGTAGGGTCGGGCTCAGAGCTGAATACAGTCACTGCATTTTGACGGCGTCTGGAGCCTTGGACCGATCTCGGCTAAGGCTCGCCAAACCTGGACTTACGTGCCTCAGCGTGGCTCCAGACGCCATCAAAATGCAGTGAGTGCTCCGAGCGAGGCCATATACATTATTTGGGCCCTCTTTGGGAGGCATAAGGAAATAGTAAATGCATTTAAGTTTTTCCGGCTCGGGCCGAGCTTATTTCTTCCCTTATTGCCCATGCGGCCACCGCTTTATAATCTAAATCGTATCAAATTCGACTCACTGAGCTCGGTTTAGAACCCAGTGCTAAATTGACGTGCTGAGAGGATTGCCAGCGAAATTCCGAGCAGAACCGTGGCTCAGAAATCTTTGGCGGCTTACCCAGACGGTTCCATGCTTAAACAAACAGCTGCCAAAGATTTTGATATTTCCGGTCCGGGCGCTTAGAAAGGCTTAAATTCATTAAGTATTGCCTTATGCCTGCTAAACACGGCCCAAACAATGTGGATGGCCCGGCTCCGAGTCAGATCAATTGTGACATTCCAGTCAATTGAATTTTTTGCTCGTGGGGAGTTCAGAATCAAAATTTCAGCTCTGGGTACCGCATCAATGGAATGACTTGCTCGCGGAGTGCTCAGAATCAAAATTTCCGGTCCGGGCGCTTAGATAAGCTTAAATTCGTTAAGTATTATTGCCTTGTGATTGCCAAACACAGTCCAAACAATGTATATGGCCCGGCTCTGAGTCAGGTCAATTGTAACAGTTCAGGATTGAATGCCTTGCTCGCGGGGAGCTCAGACTACGTGTGGTGGGAGTCGCACGCTGAACAAAAAGTTCGGCCAATGGGGCGAAAAGGTATGCGGGGAGAAAAATAGGTCAATAATCGCTATGCGCTCGATGGTTCAGGCTAAAACTTGTCGCAGGTGATTGCGTGGATGCATTGCAAGTTTGCCACCAGACCCAGAGCTCTGCGTGTGGCGTGAGCGGAAATATATGAGGTACAGAACATTGAATAAGTCTAGAAGTTGTATCTTAATTAATGCTGCTTGCTTGAGACCAGTGCAGAGCCATCCCGCGAAAATGACAATCGAATGTCTATTCAGTTAGAATAGAGCAAGCTAGGTGAGTATGGTAGAGTAGCCGTGTGAACTATGTGTGTGTAATCAAAATGCTCGAAACATATATATGTACCGTTGAGAGGCGTCCAAAAACCTGAAGTTCGCAATCTGGCGGGTTGAAAGAGGGGGGGAAGGGATGGATTGGGGACATAGGCCCTGGGAGCGAAATGGAATTAGATGGGCAAGTTGCGAATAGGGCGCCGAAGCATGATTACACCCCAGGACGGAAACAAGTGGAAACTAACACTTGCCTACGCGTCAAATAGAACGGTCCACTATTTACAACCTGAGGGCCAGCTTGGGTCATCTCGGCCGGCGATTCATTTCTATAATATATGACATGCGAGATCAAGAATTCTCAGCGGATAGTCCCAACCACAGTTCTAATACGAGTCGAATAAGCCTCTAAACGACCAAAACCGACAAGAATTGAGGCCACAACAGCCGTTCTGCTGATTAACAATCAAATGTGGCCCCATCAGATTGATTTCCCCTCTCGAGAAAGGATTCCACACATCAGGTCGAACAGGTGAAGTGGGGGACCCAACCACATTCTTAAGGCGAACAGAATCAGCCCATGGCCAAACAAAATTGAGTGCAGGGCGGCCGTCCTGCTGAAAATTTACCAAAATCGCTGGATAAAACTCCTTTCGTCGCTCAGAAAGCAGTTTTTGGGATGTGAGAAAGAATCTGAGGAGGCAGTCCGCTGCGTATTTAAAAGCCGCATCGATCGGGCCTATAGACGAAGCAAACAACTGAGAACTGAAGACAGGACGGCCGTCCTAGTCGCGGGGATCAAAAAAGTACCCAAAAAAGCAAAAAAAAAAAAAAAAAAAAAAAAAAAAAAAAACCGTCCGCACCTGTTCTACTGCACGGCTGTAATTTGGGATTGAAAACTGCTGTCTGAGCAATGGAATGAGTTTTGTCCTATATTTCCTGGGGATTTTTCACTAGGACGGCTGCCCTGCACTCAACTCGCCACATTTTTCTTTGGTCGTAGGCTTAATCTGTTCGCGTTAAGAATTCGCAGCAGACTGCCTCTTCAGATTGGGAATATCGGACCCAGAGCCCTTTCCTGTAAACTGAAACAGGTCCGACAAAACAACATGTGACTGTTCGTTGGAAGAACAGCTCATGTGTGCCTGAATCTTGTTCAATTGTTCTGTTCATAGTGGGGTAGCACCCCGGAGTCGCTGGGGGCGTCGGTGACAGACGAAGACAAAGGCTTATTGATGGTAACTACGGATCAGATGCTACTAGCTAACCCGACCAAACTCCCGCCCTAACTCCCCACCACAATAGGCTCCTTCTCTTCGCCCAAGGAATGCAATCGCTGTTCCTCCAGTCTTTCGCACAGTCCTCGCTGGAAGAGAAGCATATTTCGGGCCATCGACCCGTAATTGGCCACAAAAATGTGGAAATACGCGTCCTGGCGGCCGTATCGACACTCGAAGAAAATTTGATTACATAACAAGCCTGCCCTCCGATCAACGATCGAAGGGAGTTGACAGACTACAACACACGAGGTACGAGTGCATTTTGGTTGTAGCGTCTGTTTATAAGAGACTAGTGGTCAGTGGGTGGGAAAGCATTGGTCGCATCCACAGCAGCGACGAATATCGATGAACCGTTTGCACGTGCCTATTCCTTGACGCAGCGCAGGATGAAAGGATTATTATTCGTTTGGTACCCTTCCCTGAATCCATTTTGATAGTCTGGAATGTGTCTGCGCGCGTTGGCCCAATCGGTAATTTGCAGGTGGATTAGTAGCGTGAGTACCTTCAGGATGCAGCTTTCGAGAGGTATGATCCTGTAGCTGTCCGGTAACGTTGCAAGCTTTCCTTTTTCAGAAACCCAATAATTGCAGTTCTGAGCCAGATAGAAGGTGCGTCCTGTCGGCGGTGGACTTACATATATGTCCGACTTTGGGGTTTGAGGAAGGAATAGGACCTACATTTCAACCGGAAGTAAGGTTCGGATCAAAGGTATGTCCGCCCCTGACTTCCGGTTGAAATCTATGGACCAGCGTTGCAGGTCCTATTCCTTCCTCAAACCCCAAAGTCGGACATATATGTATTCTCCCTTAATAGAGACGAAGTGGCCGGTTATTTTTTTTTTTTACGGTATCGCACTTAACTTGGTATGAAACTGGACATCTTCACCGCATTTTTTGATCCTCAAGGGAGATGTGGATGTGCTTCGTTTCGGACGTGCTTTTTTCACTCAACGCATCTTCACATGTAACACACACATGGATACATGTTCCGTTAAAATCGGTCCGGATATTCGAGCACACGTTCGTGCTCAGCCAATCTTTTTTTCTGGGAACAACAAGGGAACCATAGTCCAAAGAAAGTTCGGATTAGAGGGTCAATTCCGACATTGGGACTGACTCACCGTAAACAGTACATCCGGCCTCGACAATTTCGCCAGGTCAAAATTATTGCACATTCCGGTTATTACGCGGGTTAACTCTGAATCAGTTGGAGGAGGTGGTGGAAAAGGTGGAGCTGTGCTTGCCGCGTCTGGGGAATCCCGTGATGACACCCTGGGCACCGGATGGATTTCACCCGAAGCCATCGAGAGATTAACTCGTTGAACGGGTTGGAGTTACGGGTTACATACATTCGGGTGAAATTCAATAGTTATTTTTCCCTTTTCACCCGTCGTCTGAGCTACCCAACCTCGACCACACGATATAGCAACGCGCGCCTCTCTCTATTCGACTCTGCTGTACCGAGCTCGAACACGGAGAAGATGTACGCTGGCCTGTCGCGTCCGCAATGTAGCATTCTGACCCAACTCCGTACCACCCACATCGGCCTCAATGCGTATACCGGTTTCACCTCGCACCCTCCCCCGACTGCCCGCTCTGTCTCATCCCCGAGACGGTTTCCCACTTCCTCCTTGGCTGTGCACATTTTTGCAAAATAAGTCACAAAATATTCAATTCCTCGCTTCGCCGGGGGTCAAATATTCTCTAAATCTGGGATTTGAAAGACTGGGCCTCTCAGACAATTTATCGAAGAAAAACAGTCTAACCATTCTTGTTCTTGTGCGCAATTTTGATGGTTAGAAATTCGGGAAAGATCAAACAACCTGAGTTAACCGATCCAGGACCCTTGATATGCGAATCTGCCCGACGTCCGCTTTGAGACGAAGTCACGTTCTTTTTAGCCTTTTCGGGACGCCCTTACGTTACCGTCTTCTTTTCGTTACCGTCTTTTTTTCGGGCAAGTTGAAGTTAGTCTAAGGATACCATCCTCGTACAACATGATCAATTTGTTATCACCTTACTAAACGCTTTCTCAACCGTAATACACCCAGGAAGAATGGGAGTTGGAAAGTCCGCCATCAAATATCCGCCATCAAATCTGGCCGATTCGGACACTTGCGGCACGGCTGGTCGAAGTTCCAAATTTCGCCCCTTCACCTCACTCTCGTATCTTCCTGGAGCCGTACAACTTACATCATTATCCAACTGCCCTTTCATTTATGGCTACCTGATGGATGAATTAACTTGCCAATATGTTTACTATGCTTTCTTCCCGGACACAGCCCCTAAATGAATATAGTCCAAATTTGGTGGGCCTACGCTGATTTCTTGAGGATTCCGACTCAAATAAAGTTTTGTTCACAAATTTTCCCTTGAGTATAAGATATAGATGTCGCGGCCGAGGCTGCGATTGGGCTGCGATGTCCCGGGAGCCCCCGGGCGTGAACCCTAACAAAGACGTGTGAAAACTTTATTATATCCTGTAAAGACAACTTTATAACGTGTATTGTAGATGTTCCTGGTTTTTGTAAGGTAACGACGCGTACCAGAGTAGCAAAGAGCGCGTTGAAGGGTCGCGGCGACTTTGTTTATTTGCGGCTTGCCTACCGACTGAGACAAACTCCGCTCCCATCAAATGTCTGGCCGGTCTGCCAGAAAACATCATCTCATCTCACGTTCTGTAATGTCAAATTGGGCAGTGATGATGCGGTGTTCATGGGAACTTACCCAGAGCATGGTAAGGTTACCCAGTTGCCGCGATCCGGAGGAATTCTGGTCGCACACGCTCTTCTCGTGGATATCAACTTCAATGATATACTATTGCTCACCCCCTATCTACAGTACTAGTTGTGGCGAAAAATACTGCAACAGGGTGTTTTGAGCTCGTTTCTGGCCCAATCGTCTCGGATCAAAGAGTGGACACGGAGTATGCGTAATTTGAGTACAGTATTAGACAACTACATTCCATCTATGGACGCTCGCTCCCCCCTGATACGGCGTGCCAGAGTCGTGTCTTTCGGTTGAATAATCACTCTCTTCGCGTGGATGCCGCCGATTCGTATCCTCAAACAATGAGTTCAAGTATTCTTCGGCTGCTTCTTGCAGCGCTGCGAGCGCCGTTGATTGGAATCGCATGTCTGTCTGCGAGTTCGATGTCAGTGGGGGAAGGTGAGTGATATGTGAGAAGGGAAACGAAGCACCTTAAAATCACCCGCAATCTCTCTGACCAGCCTTTGAAAAGGAAGCCTCCGTATCAATAGTTCGGTGCTTTTCTGGTATTTGCGAACTTCCCTCAGAGCAGCAGTTCCAGGTCTAAACCTATGAGACTTCTTAACGCCCTGAAGATTTGCGGACTATCAGTGTCGGAAGAGGGATACGATAGGTCGAGGTACTTTGGATCCTTTACCGTCGTCGCAGTCGCTGTTTTCGTCATCAGTTGTTGGCGCGGCGCCTTCCCACCGGTGGTTTTTCTCGCTGTCTGCTTAGTACGCGCCATGGCTGTGGGTGCGATATTGTTGTACTTGAGGTGGTTTCTTTCCAGTATAAATACTAGTACCGGCCGGAGCGGAATCGGACTCCGGTGGATCACGGCCCCGCCTTTCACCATGAGGCAAGTTTGCTCTGTCGCTGTTGAGCACCCTGAAACCGCTGTTGAACATGGGGCTTGTCGGCGCCGAACTATCAATACGCTGCAGTATTATCGGAGACCGGGTAGTCGGCGACCTTAGCATTTTTGACCTCACACCCACACATACTAGAGTGCCTTTCGTACATCAGTGTTGAAAGTGACTTATTTATTTAACAAACCACTAGCAGTTAGCCGTGATTCTGTCCCGGCAGTTGCCGTTGCAATTGATTGAGACCGGATAGAATAAGGTCCTCACAGCACCGCCTCCCTTCGGAATGAAGAGCTTCAAAGCCCTAGGCTCAATGACAAGGGCGGCAACAGGAAATCTGAAGAGGCAGTTTTGCTTAGAGTCGCTCTGGCTATCACCTCTCAATCAAGCTCGAGAAAGTAGGTCTCCATACCAAAGTCACCTTGTGAGGGCCTAGATCGACGGAATGCGGTCCTCACAGCACTGCCTCCCTTTAGAATGAAGACCTTCAAAACCCTAGGCTCAATGACGAAGGTGGCAATGGGAAATCTGAAGAGACAGTTTTGCTCAGAATCACGCTGGCTATGATCTCCTAATCAAGCTCAAGAAATTAGGTCTCCATATCAAGTCATGTTGTGAGGCTAGACCGCGAGTCCGTGATCGCGTTGATGCGTTTGCTGGGATCTTGTTTGGGTAACCCTGAGCATGCTACAAAAAGTTAGAGGACACAGAAAGTTTCGTATTGAGTAGGGCTATCCATTTCCGGGGAGCGCGACTCAAACATTGCCCCGGGTTCAAGTTTGAGCCTGCTCGTACTGACTGCTGCTGCCGCAGACTTCTTTTTGCCAGTAGTGGTGCTTCTGGCTTGGCTTCAAGCCACGAAGCCAAAAAGCCAAAGCCGTGGCTTGACAAGCCAAGCCAAATCTTTGACTTCGGGTGGGCTTTGGCTTTGGTTTGGGGAGTCGGAAGCCAAAGCCAGGGCTTCAAGCCGTGGCTTCGGGAGTGAGGGGGGGGCTGAGAAAAGGGAAATTTGGGCACAATGACTTTGGGTCACCGCACTCGGAATGGAAGTCCAACTTTGAAACTGGGTTGAAGCTCACTTTTTTGTAATTGGTGACACTCAATTAGCAATTTAATCTGCTGTACCGTGGGCAAGTTTTTGGGTCGCGTCGTCGAAGAGCTCTCCACTTACGCACTCCCTTACGGCCAGACGAAGCCAGACGATAATCCAAAGCACCTCGGATGATACCAAAACAACCATCTGGGCTGAGATTTTTGTCTGATGGTACAGGAATGTAATACGGAATTAATGATAGAGTGAATACGTCCACCTGGTCTAGAGCTCGCTGAGATATAATCCATTGCAATATTTCAGCATGAGGAATCCTTGAAACTGAATTCACACAAACACACACTGACACAATGATTTATTCCCTCTATCCACTAATTCCTAAAGTTCATCGCAGTCCCCCCCTCCTCAAAGTGCAGAGGGATTGGTGAAGATCTGGATGAGTGACATCCGAGCATGATACATGGATATTCTGGCTCGCAGTTAAGGTTTGAAGCGGAAAGCTTAAATCAGTCGAGTGCCTGCTTATCCCTGCCAAATATAGCTGTTTCTCACGCCCAGAAAGCGTGACCTGGTATGGAGAGCAAATCAAATGCTGTGAATTGGCAGATGATGCCCAGCACTGTTCTGAGCAGTTCTGTCTGTTTGAAATCACCCGTACTGCTCCGATTGTTAAACCAGACCTCCTGGAACTCTCCATATCGGGCATGGCTGTGCAGGAGTCACGGGTCAGATCAAAAACCGTGATATTCTTGCTCTCACACACTCCACTGCACCATTTGAGCCCTGGCTGAGATATTCTGGCTCGCAGTTAAGGTTTGAAGCGGAAAGCTTAAATCGGTTGAGTGCCTGCTTATCCCTGCCAAATATAGCCGTTTTCTCACGCCCAGAAAAGCGTGACTTTCATAGCGAAGTGATTCAGGTAAGGTAGGCCAAGAGGTGGGCGGCCGACAAAGCCGTGAAATCGACCTCTTTTCGGACTTAGCTCGGAAGCCGTTCCGGTCACGTTTTGAGTTGAGTAGTTGTCCAGCTCACTTTTGTTTTCCTGCCTTATACCAGACTTGTCTCTTAAATATCAATTGAGAGACCCACCCATTTGTTTAACTTCCGAGGAACCCTAGGTGGTTTTTATAATATTTGATGTTTGTTTGATACAGATACAGAAAGAATTGGTCGGACCGAACAAGCGGTGTTTGGTCTCACCAAATAGCGCGTCGCGTGAATTCTCCACTCTCTTCCGTTTGACTTCTACGCGCCAGGACGCGTCCAAGCGCACCCAGTCGCTCTTGTTACTCTCGTGTCATTGTCTCTGATCATATGGCTTTCTCCCGTATCAGCTTTCCTGCCGGCTTCTTTGACATTCCTGGCGCAGATACGCCTTCTGCAGCAACTCCACAACGCGACGATGACACCCATACGGCATCTACAGCGTCTCAGCATCCTGGATCACAAGACCCGACCCCAGCATTCGACACTCCCTTTCCTTTGCATGCGGTTGCCCGAGAACGGCCGTCTTTGAGTCCGCTTTTCATTCCACCACCCTTTGCATCCAATCTTGCCCGTTCTCGCACAGCTGGGACACCCGACAGCGGGTATCACTCCGCTTTCACTCCAGCATCTTCCCATCACTTTGGAGCACCTCGTAATACACCATCCTCGCCACTACAACACCGGTATCCTTTCTATCCGTCCTCGGTAGATTTACCGCCCCTCTGCGACTTTCGGATGACGAAGATGACGAAGATGACAACGACGACGAGCCCGCAGCACCTAATGCTACCCAGAGCGATACTGCGCGGCTCCTCAGCTTGTACAAAGCGGGTGTGGTCAAGGCGGAGGTTGGAGAAAATAAAATCTGGAAACTCCAGTGTAATCGCTGCAGTATATGGGTCGGCACCTCTGTTCCTCAGCGTATCCCCCTGGCGTCTGCTGGGCAATTTCGGCCTCTGGAATCGCACCAGTCTGGCAAGAAATGCCCTTATAGCCCGCAATTTATCCGAGGCTCGACCGCACCACCTGCTCCCCAAACTCTGCCTGATGAACCCATGCATGTCGACAGTGATAGCGACGAAGACGATTTTCAATTCCAGTACGCCTGTCTTGCTATTATCATGATATATAAACAAAATACATGACAGACATGGCCGGTCCTCGTCTTGCCCACCCGAAGACACCTCTGCTCGCCTGCGAATCCTCGCCTGCCCAGTCCTCCTCATGCTTCTTTCCTACCTTCTCAAGACGCGCAGGCCTCTTCACGCGCCTCCTTTCTTCCTTGCTTGAGAACGAGTCGACCTCTTCACATTGTCCAGGAGTGCCCGTAGACTGGAATATAGAAACGGGATTGGTTCGACCATCATTTGTCAGAAGCAGACAAGAAGACGCTGAGCTTCGGAACGATCTTCACAGAGCAACTGCTCTGCAAGGTTGGACTGTGGAAGCGTCGCATGCAGTCTATGGCCAAGGTGGATCTCTCAGCAAGGGCGCAAGAGCTATTTGAAGAGGCGCAACCATGGATCAAAGGAGAGAACTTCCAGACGCACACAAATGGCCATCCCGTCGTGCATAAGCTTTGATATCTCAGTCTTCCACGGTATGGAGCGAGAAGGGGTATGTTCTTCGCTTTTCGCTCGCCAAGTGTTACTCATAGAGTGTTTTTTCTTTTTTGTATTAGCGGTAAAGGGCTGGACATTGATGCCAGTGTGAATATGGATGTTGATGTGTAGATGTAGACCGGGAGAGTTGACAAGGCTGTCGAAGCTGGCGCGTGTATCAATGTATGTGCAAAAACCAATGTGCACTTTTATTCGAGAATAAACGAGCGAGTTTATAGAACAGGTAACGACTGTAATCCGAGCAGGTGGAAGTGGGTCGGTAGCAGATAGATATCAAACCAGTAAGGACAGTGTGAGCGGTCGGTGGATAAATGGCATAAGTCGGAGGGACGGGTAAAGACTGTGTAGGTATGTCATTGGATAACGTATCTTAGGAGCGCCGTGCATTTGCTCCTGCGAAAACGATCGCCTACATCTGTGGGACAAACGGCAATTTAGCTTTCTTGCTCTTAACAGAGGAAAAAAAACGCCTCACAAGGCCTCCAAACTCTGCAAACGCAGTGATTGGACGGTACATAATGTACAGATAAAGGTCGAAATCGGTGGCCGTAGCATCAGTAGGCTGAGGCTGGTGAAGAAGGGTTGACACGCCACGGAGGGGCAGATCAACACCGTCGAAGCATGTATGGAACGCGGACAGGACTACAGTTGTCCGCCCAATGATCTGGGTTCTGAGCTGGGTCCATGGTATCGGTATCTGTCTGCTCTTCGAGATGCTCATAGAAAACCATCTGGAAGAGGTATGTACGTCAGCTGGCCTCTGCAAGGAGAATACGATGCAATTACTTGAATCTTGTCTCTGGGCGGAAGCTGCACGGTGCCGGTGGCTGTTATGAGGAACATGAGAGCGCGGCCAGCTTATGATCATCTGGGATGTCGCGCTCAGCGTCAGTGAGCCGCTCAACCGGTAGAAGAGGGTGCTTGACGATGCCAGGGAGTTGGATATATCGGTAGAAAGCGGTTTTGTATCTAGTCTCAAATTCGAGCAAGGAAGGGGTGTAGTCGACACCCAAAGGATACAATCGAGGAGCTCTTGAACAGTCTTGAGGCGCAACCGCACACATCATTGACATCATAGGCTTCAGCGAAGTCCCAAAGGTCTGGAAACGGTAGTGAGAACGCCGCAATATAAGGCAAGCAGAAGTATCAAAACTGTGCAAAAGTTACGGAAGAATCGACATGGAGTTGGCGGTTTAATGCCTTTGAAAAGATCTTGATCTCCCGGGTATCCTTGAACTGGGTCTCCAAGCCAAACAGAACCTTGCGGAAAACGAGGTCGGAGTAGACCTTAAGCGCGTCCTTGCCCAAGTTGGAGAAGAAGGAGGGCTGAGTGGGGGCTCAGCGATATGGTGCTCCTTGGACTGTAGGCAGGCTCACCTCTTTGTCGAAATACATCCCAGTAAGAAAATGCAGAACATCTCCAGCCTGGCTTTTGAAAAATCCTCGGCTTTGGCTGGCCAGTGATGAAGGGCGCTCATCTGCATTGGTGCAACTAGACGCAAGAACGTGTGATCCCCAAGCAGCTGGACATCACCCTCTGGAAGAAGGACCGCGCACGCGAATAGGGCAGACAAAGGCTGTGGAAGCATACGACAGTAAAGCATGTAGAGCATGCAGATATAGCCATAGGACTGCAGGCGACAGCGACGGTCGCTGTCAAGAGGCAAACTACTTGGAAAGATTTCAGGAACGTGCTCTTCGCCAATCTTCTTCCATATCGTCTCATCCTGGAAGATAAGATTGATTAACTCGTCCATGACAGTCTTGCCGACGCCCTCCCCAGTGGATTCTCCCCTGCATGGCGATGAAAATTTGTAATTGATAGTTATGGAGTATCTGGACTTACGAGCACCAGTTCACATGGCGGGAGCATAGGCCGGTTGGTCCCTTAGGTGTAGTAATGATCAAAGCGTCTCTGGAGTCGGCGGGGAGATATGGGTCCTCGCCAAAAAACGAATATATATGACCCCGAAGAGTTTTAACAAGGGACTCGATGGAAGGACCTTGCATTCTAACCGAAGTGTTGTGCAATAAACGATTTGTTGATAGATGCCAAGAAGAAATTCCTGGCATAGCGCGATCTGTCTGAAAAAACGTCAGAGAGAGAATGGTCGCGGTGCTGGTCTACTTACAACACAGGGTAGTGTGGCGTCAAGAAGGCGGCGGCGTTGTGCAGGCGGCGACTGGAACAAAGAACAAAGAAGGTTCAGTCGAGAGCAGCAGAGTAAAAAGGCACATACGATATACTCGACAGACGGAGATAGGGGTCGTCTAGTTTCAGAAATTGTCTACAGGGGTGTTGACCAGATCAGAGAAAAGAAAGGAAGACTGTGTGCGCGTACCGCAAGCGGCTGGGGTCTAGAAGGACCCGCAATCGGACCAGCGGCAACTGGTGGGGATATATAACGAAGGGACTCCGCCATTGCTGTCTGAATGTCCTGGGCCTCTTGGCTCTTGCTCGCTGCCCGTCTTCGTCGTGATTAGTACCTGCAAAGATATAAAAAGGAGTCCCCCCTTCTACAACGAAGTCAAACGTTGAACTCGTCAAGGTTATGAATCGACTTCGCATCAAGTTTTACCCTGATGGCCCTCTGCTCTCTCCTAATCGCTATCTGCCGGGGTAGGGCTTCAAAGTCGGGAGTGGTGGGCCATGAATTCTTGTGGTCAAGCTCCTCATATTGTTTACGATTTTTCTCTTGTTGAATTGCGTCGCAGATTTGGGACTCGGAGTAGAAGACACCATGCCCACCGACTGCTCAAGTTTGATATGCACCAATGTCAAGTTGGAGAGAAATATAGGGGAGTTCGAAGTGTCGGCCTCGTTCGCTCCCTCAAAGAGCTCCCTTGCTTCTTGAAATTTTCCCTCGTGAAAGAGCTTCCCTCCCTGCATTACCGGCAGCCATGGTCAGTGACAGCATCCCGTCGTCCCGATAGTGGATACCTCGTCATTCAGCCACATTGCGTCGTCTTCTCCGCCAGCCATGGTGGTTGATATCAAAAGACAGTGTGGACGCAGGGAAAATGGAACATTCATGCTCGGAGGAAGAATCTGAGCAGTATTAACTGAATACTCTGCACAAGCAGCTCAGCGCACCGATTTCCTGCGAATTGAGCTCAGAAGAACTCGATTGCGGCAGAGTGCAGCACACGCAAAGTTGAAGCTCGCTCACGTGAACCTCACGTGACTGGTGATCGCGGGACGCAAGGGGCAGCTACCGGAAGAATCCGAAGATGCCGAGACACAGCCTTATAGGGTAGGGTCGGTCCGAGAGCCCTTATTTCGCTTTTCGGACAAATGCTCGGGATGCCTCAAAATGGGCTTAGGGTTAAGTCTGTGGTGAAGCGCAAAGAATCAAGTTAATCAAGCTGAGAAAAAGAGAAAAAAGCCAAGAGGTAGGCGGGATCAAAGTTTCGGACATCAACCTCCAAAAGTTTTGACATGCTGTGCAGGGGAGGGAGGGAGGGAGGGTCCGGATCACGGACCGCATACCGTCGCGGTAAATTCTACCTTCCTCCACCTCTTGCATCTTCTAGCCAATAGATCCTCATTCCTCCTGCATGCGAGTATCCGAAATATATTAATTCAAGTCTAATCTAACCCGTAGCGCGTCTTTTGCTCCCTTCGGACCTCCGCTCTGGGCCGCCGAGCGTTTCAATGATCCTCCCTCACTTGGCTCCGTCGCGACGGCTGGTGCAACCTGCGCGAATCTCGGGCAGTGGTGCCGTCGCTGCGGAAGCCGCAGTCCGAGCGCCCGTCATATCTTCCATTTCCACATCTTCGGAGGGCAGGGGAGCATGAGAATTAAGGCGGGGGAGACGTGGCGGTGTTGGAGGGTCATGGGGAGATGGATTCATGTGTTCAGAACGAGCGAGGATGTAGAAAGAACGGAAGAGGCAGCGACGCGCGCGTCTCGCGTCACGTAAATTTCACGTCAGATGGTGCTTATATCATCCATCACCAAAATAATTAATTCGTTTTAAATGCTTGCTGGAGGTATTTAAAATGTTTTGAGTGGCTCGGGATACGCACAAGGTACAATAATGGGAGGGTAGGCAAAATTCTGGAACCTCAGGATGGACGAGAACATTCCGAATTAAAGGTTTCTGATTCTGCGCCTAAATGTCGCTGATGTGGCTGTGTTTCCTAATTGAGGGGAGTTGTCAAAGAGGTCTGTGTCTGATCGGGAATTCCCACCTACCTCTTGAAAAAAGCGGGGAAGAGAGAGAGAGTTCACCATACCTCTCTCTGTTCAAATCCCGTTTTTTTTGGTTCGGGGAGCCTCCAAAGTGGCGGGACAAAGGCGGTTTGGGATGTGACACAATCATACGAATTGACCCTTTCGTAGCCGGTCCCCTTTAGGAATTTGATCCTTGCCAACGCTCGGCTAAGCCCAAAATCGCCTCCGTGACTGGGTGACTTACGAAAATTTTCGTAGATTTTGGCCGTGTGATGCATGACCATACGAATTGAACGAAATACTACAGTAGTGCCCCTTTTGGGCTAAGCCCTGGCCAAGATTCCCAACTCTCACACGCCAGCATCCGCATGCGCGAGGCAGCCACTTTCGTCCCCAACAATCACTCAGCGCTCAGCTCTCCGCGTCCACCCCCAAGCACACCGTCAACGGCGTCCTCGACGACACAACCACATCTCTCAAATGCAGTCGCGCCTGATCTTCAAGCTTCAAGATTGACATCGATCTCCCAGAACCTCTGCTGCAGCTGCAGCACCCGCAGGAGCACGGTATGTCTTCGATGTGCCGGGTTTCTGGCCCTTCTTGGCTTCATATGTCTCGGAGCAGCCCAAGCGTCAAACGGCATCAACGGAACAAACAGAGACATCTCACTGCGCGACGTCGATGTAAATTCACCCGCAACAGCCCCGGCGGCGTGTTCCCGGCCTCGTCCAAACGGCGCGTCCACCTCCCACACATTGAGGAGCCACTTTTCGGTTCTTGGCACGGTGGCAGATGCCAGCTTCAACAAGGTCATCTTTCACTGTCTCTTCTCTCCAAGATGAACAGTTGTCGCTGTCGCGGATTGTTGGGAGGCCTCCAACACCGTCGACCTCCCCTCCAAACTCATCATCATGGCCGGCACGATCGCCGACGACATCTACCTTCCCGAGGACGAACACGCGGCGAGGAACTTAGCTCACCATCTGTGTTTCACCCATGCAGCAAAGAGTGCATCCTCAACGCTGGCGGCGAGGCACTAAACACTGGACCAGCTCGCTCTCCATGCACCCACCGGTGCCAACACCGTCCTGCTGCACGGCATGAAGACCGCTCGGAGGCCAACAAGCACTTTGGCATGGGTTCGCGGGCGGTACTTGCTATATGTGTCATCCCGGGCTATTATACACTCTCTTTGTATGCACTCTCATCTCTCTTGCATGCCCTGACGAGACCCATGTACCTTATATAGATTTTGAATATACATACAGCTCCACACTATTTCTCTACACGTTCACACCCTCGGCATCATGGGCTTCGCCGCCGACTCAATGCAAATCCCTTCCCCCGCCCTTCGGATCGTTCGCCCTCTCTACAGCGATGAACTTCCTTGTTATAATGTTCGGCATACCCCATCTTTGTGTACCACGTCTCCAGAGTCGTCAACGTCGCCGTTTTGTCAATGTGGGTATACCGACACATTTCAAGACCTCCCACTCTACCCGAAAAACAGCTCACGCTGGTTGCACTCACCGGCAGCGCGTATTCCGCCGTCCTCGCTTCTCTCAACCCTCGGAATGCACCTCCAGCGATTAACCGTAGACACCAAGGCTAACCTCGCCCACTCTGAGCTGATGGCCTTGCAGAAACACCATCTGCATCTCACTAGCATTTAATTCGCCAATTCAATCCGGCCCTCCTTCCTCACCCAGATGCCTATACTCCTTCACTCAGAAAACAAAGTCCAGGTCCTCATAGCACCATCTCCCTACATCCTACCTCCTCCCCGAACGCTCGGCGCGGTCGAGAAAATCCTGCAGCCGCCGTGCGCGTTGGTGTTGTTGTTGTTCCAATTTCGTTTGCGGCTAGCAAGTACAATATGAAGCTGGTACTTTTGTTCGCCCTCTTCATGGGAAGAGACCGCAATAAGTTGAACTCGTTCTGATAGTGCCCGATCTTCCGCTAGATACTCGGCGCGGAGGTCGTGTGTCCAAGCCCTCTACCATGGGTGAAGACTGCAGAAACATGGTCCATCGGCCCTACATGAACACGACCACCTTCCCAACACACGATTCATGCGTTCCGAGGGTCCCGTAGACGGACCCTGTTTACGTGAGCTGACGTCAGTCTACGTCAGTCGACTACGTAAACAGAGTCTGTCTATCCCACGTAGACTATTTTGGTCTAGTGGGCCTACGGCTGGTCTACATCTGTCGACCGGGGTAGACCATCCTGTCTACCACTGGCCCTACATCAGGGAGTCCCCGCCGCCCTCTGCCGTCTGCTTTGGCATTCCGGTTGGGCTGTGCGTTGCTACCGACTAAAAATATTAATATCGTCCCGGTGATTTATTATTTTGGAGGCTTCTCCCGTCTGCCCTGCAGATCTTGCTCGTGCGCTGGCATGATTCAGTGGCTCTCCCTCATTCCTCTCTCTATTTCACTCCTTCTCTGAGTCTTGATGAGCCGCCAAACTGGGCCGTCGCGCGGTGCGATGGCCCCTGAACTCACTTCTAACAATGCCAATCTGTACGGCGAGGAGCGCCGTTTGGTGATCCGTAAGTGTATTGTGCTTCTTCCAAGTTTTTGACGCATTTCTGTCAGCTTCCAAGTGGCGCCCGCGCCAGTGGGTGGACCCGTATATTATGATGCACACCTCTAGGCCATGGCCCTCCACCGTACGTCAAAATTAAGCTTTCGTTTGCTCGCGATGGATTACTTACAGGCTCACAAGTGGCACACCAAGGGCTACCACTCGCTCAACGTCGCTTGATATACCCGCAGCTTACAATCGAGATCGTCTAGGCTATAACCACGCCGGGTTCCCTCCGCCAATACACGTGCCGCCGCCGTCAATTCCAATACCATTGCATATAATTCATCTTCTGTCAATACTCCCACTCAATCGAATCGCTACCATGCCCGTCGAGATCGTTGGCGCCTTTGCACCCCCAGTTCATCATCTCCGAGGAACGAACTCAGATGGATCGAATGCTCGAGATGATGCAAACATTACTGAGCGACACGGCCGAACTCAAAGAGCGAATTTCCGCTGTTGAGGGAGCCCTCTCGGAACGCTTGCAGCCATCTATTCCTGCTCGCGCCACCGGTATAGCTGCCCAGCGCGGCGGCCGTGTTACTCGCTCGAAGAGAGGTGCTCTCGGCGCCACCCGTCCTCCAGCCCGTCACGGTGCAACTCCCTCTTCGGAAGACTCCGACAGCGACACATCCCAGCCGACTACAACGGATGCGTCGACAGACACAGATCATGACTTCGGCAGCGTTGACGACGACGGTGTAACCTTTCAAGTCTTAGATATCTCATCCTCTGAGAAGCGTGCCCTCCAGGTCAGTTGTCCCAATATTTTAACGACACGGCTTTGACCCACGTTGTAGTCATATGTGACCAAAACATTTCGCCGTGTATGCCATGTCTCTGGGAGGCACTGGCCAGATCCAGATGTCGTCGTACGAACCCCGTCACCCAGGAGGTCTACCCAACACCAGTTTTCAGTGTCCATGTTACGGACCTTCGCAATCGCGATCTCGTCGATGTGGTTGCGCGTAAAGCCCAAGCTGAATTACAAGTACGCTCTTCACCGTTGCCTAAACTGCGAACTTACCATACTCTAGAATCGCGATGCCTGGCCTCAGAAACTCAAGCGGCCATCGCAGGTGCCTGGGCCTACCTTCGACCTCGCATATCTGCGAACGATCCAAGGAGTCGTTCCGCAACCTCAAGCAGACGTGGAAAGAAACTCAAAACATCGAAGCTGCAATACAAGGCGACGTGAATCGTGTCAGCCATCGTCGCATGATGCGCCGTCGACGTGTCGTCTCCATCTATCACTCCTCTCCACTATACTCACCAGCATTGCAGAAATCGGAGCAACTCGCCAAAGTCGTGAACATCTTCGCCACCGACCACCATCTTGATCCTGGTTTTCTTGCCGATCTCATACACGAGCAGTACCTTTCCGACGAAGTCTCCGGGCCTGAGGATGAGGCTGTCGAGACCAGGGATGCATGGAAGGTGCGCCTAGCTGCCGCAGCCAACCTCCCCCTCGATCCGGCCGCACAAAAGAAGATGGAGATGCTTGAGCTCCTTGTTCCTGCTTGGCGCTCCGAGGCGGTGCGTTGTCGTTGCTGCTCTATCTTTACCCTCCGTGTCTGATGATGTTTTAGTATTCCTCCCTCATCCACGACCTGGAAAACTTCCGCCTCGACGGCACTTCCCCCACTCAAGAGCTTAATCTCAAATATACTCGGGTTGGGTTAGACCGTCCTTCAGACCGTATTCCACGGTATGCGCCGTACGATTTTGGAATTTCGATGGAATGGTGGAAGGAGAATAATGTGCCTGCGAATAAAACAGTTGAAGGGTTGGACAAAATGGCCAGAGCCGGATGAAAGCGGCCTTATCTTGGAGCGGGATGCGACGGGGGCGATTGTTGGTGCCTCTTATGGACAATAGATTCTGTCGGACAAAGTCACATATAATAATTGAATTATTTGCCGCTTGTTCGCCACTTTGCTGGTTTCGCCACCACATGCAGCTCTTCTTTTTCTTCGGTTCAATAACGTTCAAGGCCAAACTTGTATCCGATATACTGTCACTGATTACCTCCACCACCGAAATTCTTTCTGTTAACGCACAACCTGTAACGGCTGTTAATATCGCCTTCTCCCACACCGGACTTGTCACTCTCGGAATTACTGAGTTCGTTTTTTCTTCTTCCTACCCCGACGTCCAAGCTGTGCTAATTCGTACGCAATGAAGCGATCTTGGCGTGACCGGCCAATTCAGCGAAACATCGACAATTGGAGATAATCCTTCATTGTGGAATCCTGTGTTTGCGGGTACTAGCATCCATGGTGTAATTTTGCTTGCCTTGGATACCATTGACAACATCAACACCGAGCCAACACCGAGCCAACACCGAGCTGGCCAACATACATAAATGAAGGTTGGGATTTCCGTACAAAACTAGTTCCGTAGAAGGATGTCTGTTTGCCATCTCCTTCAACTGTGATTGCATTGGCGGCGAGAAGGTGCGTTGTTTTGGACCTCGCTTGCGTTGCTGTAAAGGACGGGCCGAGGTCACATCACGCTCACCCTAGGGTGAGCGTGATGTGACCTGCGGTCTTTCCTCGTGTGAAGATGGTCATTATATTCCCTGGATGGTACTGATATGAATTATCGATTTTATTGTTGCCTCATTGCAACGCACTGTGCCGACCGGCCATTTTATGCAGGCAACATGTTGGATTTTTTGGGAGTTTGTCGGATTGTGATTGAGGTGTAGTGATATTCATCAGCCCCCGGCCCTTGTAGGCTGTTAAATGAAGGATATTGAACTATGGCAAATGATTCTACACATAAAAATGAAGCCTTTGGCTTCCTAATACTTCGTGCCATTGTACCCTTGAATTTAGTATTCCGCGACCTTTGTTGGCTGGTGTGTGGTTGATGGCGGTGGAAAGTTCGTTCCAATTTACTAGTGGGCTGTTAAATGAGTGAAATCTGAGGACAGATATCTGTTCTATCCATGCAACAGAAGCCCTTGGCTTCCTAATACCTCGTGCCATCATAGCATTGAATTTAGTATTCTGTGACCTTTGTTGGCTGGTGTGCGGTTGATGGTGGTGGAAAGTTGTTTCAAATTTCTGGTAGGCTGCTAAATGAGTGAAATCTGAATATGGGAATCCATTCTATACATAAAAATGAAGCCCTTGGCTTCCTAATACTTTGTGCCATTGTGGCCTTGAA
>JARKIC010002451.1:0-61401 GCA_029378375.1 Mycena olivaceomarginata
CGCCGCATACCGCAAGGGCATGAAGGCGCTAGAAAATGTGGTATGTTTCAGCGCAACCCAGTACCACATCATTTTAAACTGCCTGTTAGTTTGACGAATATCATGGCCGCCTCGCAAGCTCCATTCCACAAGTAGAAATGACGCCGGCACCAAGCGAGCCTAGCTCTATCCGCCGCTATGGTAGTTCCTATCTGATCGACGCCATTAATTCGGTTCAGCAGGGGAATCCGCGACAGCAGATCCAACGAAAGGAATTGAAGAACTATCTTGCGCGACGACGAATACTTCATGTAGTGTACTTCTGAAATATCCTCAATATTTTCGTTACTTTTTGAGGTAATTGCGTGATAGACCTTCCAGCGAGCGGGTTTACCTTCTAGATTAAGAAAGGTCATGCGACGGGCCTTTTTATGAGGTTGTTTTTCACCGGAAAATTTCGGTTCAGTTCGGCGTTCGAACACCTTTGAACGCCGAACCGAACCGCCTTGAACCTGAACCGCAAGTTCAGGTTCGGGTTCAGCATATTGCTGAACCTGAAACCGAAGTTCAGGTTTCGGCGTTCGGGAAAAAGCAGCCCGAACCTGAACCGAACCGAACTTTCCCATCACTAGTTACGGAACAGGTGAGAGCCACTACATCTCGGGCCCCAGCCGAACCACTCCGACGACGGCTCGTCACAATGGGCCGCGGGCATGCCGCACGACGCGTGGCGCCGCATCATGAAACCCTATATCCGCCGCATACAAGGCAGGCGGCCTCCGCCCCCCACCGTCGACGCGGACGAGCTCGTGTACTGGTACCGGCCCACACCCAAGGACACCAGGTGCACTAACGATACCCTGCCTGCGCCGAATGGGATCAACCTGCTCTCCGACGTGGTATTCGTCACGACGATGTTGACTGCTAGTGCTACGCTGACGGTCACGAGCGGCTCGCTGGCGCCGGTTAGCATAAACGTCGGCGCGCGGGCATCGTGACGAGCAACTTCACGATGGGCGTGGGCACCCAGACGTTCGCGGTCAGTCGCAATGGCGCTAAGATTCTCGGCGGCGACGGAGGGTTGAAGATCGCGAGCACTTGCACGACTTACAACTTTAATGCTTATGTGGGAGGATTTTGATGTCCGCAGTTCTTGGTGAGATGTAAACAACGCCTGGGTACACATTTGTAAATCATGTATGAATGTTCAAACGACTTTTGCGACGAATCATCTGCCCAAATGTTGAGCGCTTGTAGCTTCTTCTGTAACTCCATCACTGCTTTCATTGTAATGTCCGACCCGCTGTACCCCTTCAGTCGAACTCCGTGCAATACGCCCTAAACAACAATCAGTATCAGTTTCCGATGTCCGCAAAAATAAACGCAGCACGCACTGCTTGAGATGCGGTCGGCGAGTTGGCATCCCAATCCACGGGTGCTCGAATACGCGCGAGCTAAAGACGTTGGCCGTGGGGCTGCGCAGGAACACACCGCGGTCGGCGCTGAGAAGCGCATAGAGCATGTATTCCGCGCACGTTTCCTGCGTTGAATATTCATTCATAAGCACCACCATGCGAGGAACCCGGAGGCAATACATACCGGGCGGACAGCGACGAACAGCATCACAAGCTCGTAGAGCCAGGAAATAGGAGCTAGGAGCCACCCAGCGTCACTGTGGAGGCCGGAGGATTTGACAACCCGGGGTGGATGTGTGTGAATGCGATGCCGGGATTCTGCGAAGCAAAATACTGTGGCGAGATATTCGGTTGGCATTTGATTACAGCGAAATACAAGACTTACCGCCACGAGAGCGTCGTTGTATCCTGGGCTGTAAGTCATGCCCTTTATAGCGGCGAATGACTGTCAAGATGAAGACAGTCAGGGTTTTGAATATTTCCGGACCAGCGTAAGAAAATACCAGCATAACACCCTTGAGTGCTTTGATCGTTTGAGCGCGGGCTTTGTCTAGGACCGATGTCGTCCGTTAAATAGGTACACCGAGACCCGCTCCCAGCATGGTCATCGCATGCGCCTGTTGGCCTTTGTCTCGTGCGTTGGCAAGGAGCGGAAAGCAGCTCCTTGAAGTACACATAGCGGGGGAATAATATCTACCGTCCGATGAGTTCAATTCGAAGAGTCGATCAAAAAAAGAGTCGTACCTAAGCGCCAAGTGGTAATCCAGTCCCTCGTTTGTCTCCTTCGAAGTCGACATTGAGTTGAACACCAGCGCTTACGACCAAGAAATTGAGGTGGGACCGTCGCTCGCACAGCAAAGAACAAGTCGCGCGGATCTCGCCCATACTTGTTGCGTCGCAGGCGATGAAACTCGTGTCTCCACTCTTCACTTTCCTGCGGCCTGGGGAGGCCAGCTATCACACGGGCCGCAGCGTCCGCATCGCGACCGATAAGTATTATGTGCGCCTTGCCGTGAGTGTAGCGCGCGAAAGCCTCCGCCATTGCTCGTCCGATGCCAGATGTCCCGCCCGCAAAGACAGCGACTGGGACGTAGCTCGGACGATAGGATGCGTTGGATACTTGGACTGCAGAAAACTTGGGCATTGAGTTGAGGGATGTCGCGGGAAAGCAGGGCTATATAAAGTGCTACCCTCTGACTGTGCCACCGGAAGATGATTGGGAACCGCAGCAGTTGCAGTCCCGAAATCAATTGAATTTGAGTCCTCGCCCGGTCACGGTCGCTGATCCAATTGGGGACCCTAGCAGAGAGTTCGATGGCGTGTACGGAAGGGCGGTGGTGCTGAATTCAATTTCATCAATTGATCAGGTGGGCGCCGATTTTGCATCACGTGGAAATGCACGGTATTTGGTCATGATTGCTAGTTGCCTCTGGCAGCACAGATTTAGCGAGCTCCCCCTTACTGTTGCCGGGCACCGGCATACAAAGACATATTGGAATTGAAGGCCCTTGGTGGAGGCGACGGTCGGAGGAAAGAAAGTATGGACTCTGATGAAAGCGGACATGCGGCCATCTCTCGGATCATGCAAGCCATCATGATGTCATCAAAGCCTAGACCAAAGTTTGCTTGGCTTCCACCACCTCCTACCGCAACTGTGAATCGCATACTGGTTCGTAGCTCAAGCGGATTCCCAAATATGGCGCAGTATAAGCAGCCCATTCCTACGGCCGAGGATGCCCCCCGCGACGCAAAGAAATGGACCTGGGACACATTCCTCAAGCACCCCGCTTGAAGCCGCCAAACCTCGGTGGAAAGACGAACAATCCAAAATAGCGGCTCGCCTTCCAGCGCCTGGCTCTCTGCTCCTATCTGAGCTGCACCGAAGCCGAGCCGCCGCACGAGCCTGTGAAATTCGCGCGGTGTGGACCTTCAATATATCGAGGAACGTGATCAGAAAATATTGAAACGTCTGTCTGCGAGAGACTAGTGTGGACCATGCTTCAAAAAGATGCAGCGGTAAGGCTTGTACTGCTCACGGCCCTCCCCGTTCCTTGTGTCCTTGCGCATCGCGCGCCAAGTCTCGCAACCTGAGGCGCGCGGCCATTGTCCCGAAGGGGTAACAACACTGCAGTTGAACAACGGAGACGGAGACCCGGGATGAACGGCTCTCCGGATAATGGAAGCTCTCAGACGAGACTGCAAAAAGCGGGGAGCTGGGATTGAAAATGGAGTATGTTTTTTGATATCAGCGCCAAAAAACACGCACCAACTTGTAAAGGCCGATATTTGTCGGAAATTTGCCGTTCTGAGCGTGGCAGGAGAAAAGTGGTTCGCTTCTGGCCCTCAAATAGTCGGCTTTCTGACTGGATCCATAGGCATGTTCGGTTGCACGGTTATCTGGAGAGCAGCTGACCGACGCAAATCAGATCGCTGACGCTTGTTCGGTTGGACGGTTATATGTAAGCATGGGACTTTGCCTCACAGGTAATGCTAAATGACTTGTGCCTCTAAATTACACGGAACTGATTCCGAGTCGGCAGGTATACGTCAGTGTTTGAACCACCCTCCGGAACCTCATTTAAAGACCACTGGATGCGATCAACCTCCACTATCAAAATGTCTGACACCCACTCGAAGCAGCTCGAAAATGCTCATGCAGTCCTGGAAAACGTGAACACACGCAATTGGGACGCCTTGGCAGAATTGTTGTCTCCCGAATTCACGCACCAGATCCTTCCGTCGTCCATACCCTCTCACGACGGAAAGGAGACCAGAGGGAAGGAGGAGTTCGTGGGACTCATGTCAACCTTCTCGACGAATTTCGAGAAACTAACGGTGATTGCATCCATCTCAAGTTCCTTTGAATCGGACTCAATATTCCTTAGTTGTTGCCGCCGATCGATGTGATCCATGGCAAAGATGCAGTCGTGATTCACGTAGGGTGCCGCAGCTCTGAGAGAAAACACCCCCTCACAATTTTCGGTGCAGTTCAAGTCAGATGGCGTGACAAAGTCCGGAGTGAAGTATAATAACGAGTATATCGCAACTTTCCATTTCGATGGCGAGAAGATTGTCCGTCTGAAGGAGTTTGTGGACTCGAAGCATATCACAGAGTTTCTCGAGGCTATCGCATTCGCGTGAGTTTACGTTATATTCGTTCAGTAAACTGGGAATTCTACTTACACCGCGACCAGATCGTCTACTGAGCCTTCAAAGTAGGGCGGCCAGGCATCACGAGCGCAAATTGAATGGAATATGGCTGGCAGCATAATGGAACTTGAAAGTGACATGTTGGTGACATGATATCTGCGGTTGAACTTAGCTTTGGTTGAACTTATTTTTACGGTGATTCGGTCATGGAAAGCTCGTTCGGTTCCACAGTTACCCCAACGTTCCTGGATTCTCATGTCGCATTTCAACCACATGTCTGAGACGGCATTTACGACGTGTAATCGGAATCGCCCGATTACATTGATCCCTTTCCCGAATGCTGATCGGTGATCCCATTCTCGAATGCCAAGCTCTTTTAAAGGGCGCTGGCCACAGACAGCATTTCCCGCCATGAGCATGTCTGATATTCACTCTAAGCAGCTTGGGAACGCCCATGCAATCCTGAAACATTTGTCTGCGCAGGATTGGGACGCTGTGTTGGGTCTCGATTTCAAGCACGAGCTTCTCCCCGCTAGCGTTCCTTCCGCAGATGGGAAGGAGAACAGAGAGAAGAACGAGTTTGTGGGGCTCCTGAGAACCACCTTCGCGACGGTCTTCGAAGGATTTACGGTGATTTTGATCCCTTCAAAGTTCAAAGTAACGACGAAGAATCTCTTGCCGTAGTTGTTGCCTCCGATCGATGTGATCTAGGGGAGGGACGCAGTTGTGCTCCACGTACGTTGAGGCAATCTTCCTGACAGACCATATTTGAGAACTTCCCCTGCAGTTCAAGTCGGAAGGCGTATCAAAATCCGGAATTAAATACAATAACGAGATATAGCAATCCTTCGTTTCGAGGGCGAGAAGATTGTTTCTCTCAAAGAGTTTGTGGATTCGAAGTACACGACGGAGTTTTTTGCGGCTGTCGCTGCTGGGTGAGACGCGATTTCGTTCATTTAAGCATTTACTAACAATGCAATCAGATCTACTTCTTAGTTTCGCTCTGTTTATGCAGGAAAAAGCGTCTCTCGTAGACGCTTCAACCCAGGAAAAAAAGTCCTGCCTCCTCGGTTGAACATTTGGACGACATTGAATATCGAACATTCAACCCCATCAAAAGTTCTCTCGAAACACTTTAGTAATTCGATGGTTGACCGCAAGCATCTCGCTCTTGCTGAGCTCACCTCCGGTCCGGAGGTTACCGTTGGACAGGATAGGCAGAAAATACACCCAACTCGGGAAATAGAAGACTGTAGGTTTGGAGCTCGGGCCGGACCCCGATCAACCTTGCGGAAATCATTGTCATGGCTCTCCGGCGGGTTCCGGTGTTCCTTGCTCTCTGATTTCTCCTTCCTCCCACAAATGTCTGAACTCACCGACGTTAAAGCCCTGCTTTTCGATGTTTTTGGTACGGTTGTGGATTGGCATGGTTCAGTTACCCAGGAGTTGGAGAAACTCGGCAAGGAGCACGCCATTGGTTTGTCCCCACATCCTTCGCTGCTCAAATTGAGACCACGCAAATGTAGACGCTGACTGGAAAGACTTTGCGACGACTTGGAGACGCGGATATCTTGAAAACACGTACTCGGTCCCTTTGAACTTTTTCGCCTATCTTTGAACTTGTCCCTGTAGCCGACGAATCGCGCAAGGAGGGACAGGACCGTCGAGTGTTGACGTCATGCATCGAGAGGTGAGTGTCCTCTTCTTCGGAAGAACTGACTGCAATTCGCCGCCCCGATCCAGATTCTTCAGGACATATTAGACACTCCATTGTGGAGGCCTGTCGGAGACAAGCTCACGAGCGATGCCCGCGACGAACTAAACTTGATCTGGCATCGCTTGAATGGTATGCGACGGCGACCATTTTCGTGGTACGATTTTGACATCTCCATTTCAGGTTGGCCGGATGCAACTCCTGGGCTATACGCTTTGAAGAAGGAGGGAATAATTGCAACCCTCTCGAATGGGAATGTGCGCCTCCTTGTGGACATGGCGAAGCACGCCGACCTTCCCTGGGATACGGTCTTTTCCGCCGAACTTTTCAGCTCCTTCAAACCGTACGTGTGGTTTGTACCGGCTCTTCCTTCGCGCTAATGTCCGTTACAGGGATCCGAAAGTCTATTTGGGCGCCGTAAAGCACCTCTCACTCGAGCCCCACCAGTGCGCCATGGTTGCTGCCCATGTGTTCGATCTTCGCGCTGCAGCGAGCGTTGGCATGCGAACTGTCTACATACCCCGCCCAGGAGAGCACATAGGTGGCGGTGAGGTCAAGTCGAAAGCTGAGGGCGGAGACATTGACGTCGTGGTCGAGTCGTTCATGGAACTCGCCACCTTGCTAGCCCAGCGAAAGTAGTCCTGCAAACTAAACCAAAGTGTGTGTATGTATATACCTTGAATTTCCGAGCCAGTGTTTGTCAATGCCTATCCATATCAAGTTTGCCGACTTCTTGCTTGCTCAACCTCGAGGCCTACCTGACATGTTCCCCAGCCCGAAGGTGAACGAGGAGTGTTTCAAAAGAATGGAGAATATCGTTTCGACAGCGCGTTGGACTCTCTTTCCCTCTAATCAGTGGTCTCAGTCTCGGCGGCACGACTGGCATCAATGGCGGGCAGTATACACTTACACTGGGTGTTCCTGCCGAGTACAACGCTTGGAGCGAAGAGGGCCGGCCAGGTTGAAGCTACGACGATTTGAAGCCCTACTTCACTAAATCGGAGATCTGGCTCGGTCCCGCCGCAGAGCAGTGGCACGGAGCTAGCGGTGCACTTTTACCGTCTCTCAATGAGCAAAGCTGACGTTCTTTCAACCAGGACTATTGACAGTTCGGTCGTTCGAGAACTATTCGTTTGGTTCTTTGAAGGAGTAGGTGCTCAAGTCTTGGCGAGTCTTCCTCCAATCATTGATTCACCTAGAGCTGCGAAAGCCGCGAGCGACCTCGAATTTTTGCCCATTTTGGACATGCGCTCGCCATTGCAGCCTAGCATCGGCTGGGACAGGATGCAATATACTATCGGCGCTGAGGGCTCCCCCCCGGTCTTCCTTCCGTTCGTATTTGCCCCAAACTTTCGTCACTCAGTCCGTCGCGAATCTTCACATATGCATTCGGGCGATGACCGACGTCCATCGATCGGCGCGTTCTCCGCGTTATCGAGGCAAAACGGGAGATATTTTTGACATATGGAGCGTTCGGGACACCAACAGTTCTGTTGCTTAGGTTGGTCCGCTTACCCACCGCTGCCACTGCTGAGCACAAGGACCCGTTCAATCCCAATAATCGACTTGATTTTCCAGTGATGGCTGTTCGTTCAATTTTACTTTCCCTCGATACTTCTTCTCACGAGGTTCGATACGGAGCTCCATAGCTGACCCTCGAGGTCCCGGGGAGTCGACTGATGGAAGGGCCTCTTCGGGCAAAATATCGCCTTGATGAAGGCAGAATCGCGCGGTCGAGTGCTCCTGCGTTCTAGAGACCCGACGGAGAATCCGCTCTGCGAGATGGGCTATCTCACACACCCCAAAGATTGGGCCGCCCTTTGCGCTGCGCGTTTCAGTCCGGCTTGGCCGTCAGATGCGCGCCAATGGGTATCCGCTCGACGAGGCCATAGTTCCCGGCGAACTGGACGACGATACGCTCAATGCCTAAATCAAGGAGCGAGTCGAGACGGTGTATCACTATACAAGCTCGTGCCGCATAGCGTCTGGAGCTGACCCGCTGCCTGGCGTGGTGGACCCGGAGCTCCGTGTTCACGGCGTCTCCAATCTTCGGATAGCGGATGCTAGTATTTTGCCAAGTGCTCCTGCAGTCCATCCGCAAGCGTTGGTTTATGCGGTAGGGAGGTGTGCGGCTATGAGGTTGAACGATTAGGTTTGCATTCGTGGGTGAGTCTCGACACAATCAGGCTTCTAAAAATAATGTTGACGACTATGACCAAGCGCAAAGGAAAGGAAAAGGCGCAATCAACGGCCTTTGGTACTTACCCATAGATCTTTTCTGTAGTGCCCATAAACCATAACTGTGACCCAGTCCCGATCGCACACCCATTTATACGCATGCTTGATGGATTGAATTTTGGGCGTTACAATCCGATCCAGCTCCTCTCGGGTCGCTTATTGGTTAGCTATTTTCAAAGTTAACCGTCTTTTTACGTTTCATCACGCAATCAATTGCTCTGGTCTCGGTCGTTTCAGTTTGTGACTACAGGATAAGTCAATTTGATATAAAGACCCATCTCAATGAATGGTTGCAGATCTGGAAGGATATCAAGCTCCATCTCCCGGAAGAACACAAGTTCAACCCGTTTGAGCCTGCTTCGTGGGCTCGAAATTTCCATCCTGGATTTTATCAAATTCAGAAGGCCGATATCGGAAAAACCCATGCAGTCCGTAATGATGTTGGGAATAGAGTAAGGAGTGCCAGAATATTATTGTGGCTCTCCGTGCGGGAGTGGGGGACATCGAGAATGTGAAGTCTGGACATAGTAGGAGGGAGGCCGTGGAAGAGTTCCACTAGACACGATTTTGGTAACGCCTCGATGCCGATATCGAGACTTTTCAAGTGCGGGACAGCAGCGAGGAGCGGCGCGAAGGAAAGGTGTTCCTCGCTTTCACAGCTGCCCCGGAGTGTGAAATGGCGCAATTCGGGGAAATAAATGCAGCTGAAAAATCGATGGATCATTGGGTGGAGGGTCCCAGCACAGTTGAGGTCGAATGTGTGGAGGAAAGTATGTGTGAGCACGGGCTGCGGCCCGCCGCCATCGTCGTCGGGTTTATCATGGACCTCTAATCGACAAACTCGGAGTTCAGGGCACCAGGATATAATACGCAGGGCCGATACACTTGCTATCTGTGATCCCGATTCAATGGAAAGGTCTTTTAAACGATTCCACCGCAGCGGCAGTTGTAGGGGGTTGATGTGAGTCGAGGATATGGAAAATTTTGAAGGACCCGACGACCGGAGCAGGCCCCAGGAGCCACCCAAGAACATGTTAGGTATTGCCTCTCGCAATAACACCGACTTCAGGATCGGGACATCCTCCTCCGTGAGGCGGGATACGTTCCCCAGCACCCACGACGATGTTGTCAAGTCGATGTGCTCCCAGCGGGAGGCGAATGGAATGAGAGCCCGCAGGAAAAGATCGTCTCCGTTTTTGTCTGAACTGCATTGAAGTGATATAGACAAGCCGCAGCGACCGGAACGGGATAACCAGGTGCCGATAGCCTCTAGTCGTCGCGCCAATGTCTCCCGATATAGGCCCACAAAGGGCCTTCCGATGTTATCGTGGGCCATGGAAGGCTCAACAACATGGATTTCGGCCCAAAGAGCAGGTGTCGAGAGTAAAATGGTTCTCCATGAGCTGCATACGTGGGCGAGGAGAACAGGTGCCTCCGAGGCGCTCATAGCGCAGTTCCGGTGTGTGGGGAAACAAGCCAGGAAAATGGCCAGGAGAATCTCTAGTGGGATGCGCCGGATGGGTGAAAGAAGGGCTCTGTGGTCTTGCATGAAGGCTTGCAGGGCATCGCGCTCCGTCGTCAATTTATCGAGCACACTCTGCATTTTGGTAATTTCCTTGTCAAGGAACTCCATGCGAAGGGAAGACTCGATGAGCAGAGTCTTTAAATTCTCCACCTCGTCATCGGGAGGACAGTAGTTCGTCCCCAACCTGCGGGCGAAGGGAGAATTCATGATGAAGGGCAGGTGTGTATGTGGCCGTGCAAATCGATCAGAAATCAACGATTCAATCAGATCGGTTCGGCCCCCGAACTTTGGGGTTGACCACGGCGATCCGCGTTAGATGAAATGCGAGCTAAAAAATTTCTACACTTCAGATTCATAATAAATGGGTGACCCTCATCAATTCACGCCTCATATTTGATCAATTATTACCTGATACTTCACGCTATGGAAATTGTGTGCTGAATGCAAAAACGGTCTTAAGAACGTAGTTGAGTGGGAAGTCAGTGCAAGAGACTACTTAAGAACGTGGGACGGTGTCCTGATGGATAATTTGAATCTGCCGGAAAACTGGATCTGGCAGTCCGGGGTTTTAGTGGGTATAGGTACGTTGCGTCCTCCAGGACGGAACCGCTAGCTGCTAGCGATAGCTACCGAGTCCCACACTGCCTGTCGATGGGTGTGCGTAATTGCATTTCCTCGGGGGGCCACCGCGGCCGCTGAGGTAGTTGAATCTATGGGACACAATCCCAAAATCAGCAGGAGAGGGGAGCTGATCAGATCAGTGCTGCCTCTTTCCGTCGCTCCACCAAAAAAAAAAAAAAAGAAGAAATGCGAGCTAAAAATCAATAATCCGTTTGTGAAAACCAACTACGCGTACTCTATGCTACGTTGCCGAATTTGAACGCCGCCGCGACTCAGTTGGTGTCCGCGATCTTATCAATGTCGAGATAGTACTTATACGGTTTAGACGTGATCGTCTGACTCTGAATAATCTCAGGCTTACTACATGCGGTCGGTCTCATAGATTTTCTCGAAGGTAAGGCATAAGAGACGGGCTCTGCCCATAAATAACCGTTGACTGCTTTCAATTGTATGGCCATGGCGTAACGGTACAGATCCGCAGCCCTCCACCTTCCAGGCTCGGAACCATATTTCTGTTATGCGCTTCCGTTCCTCCGGTGTCAACAGGTGCTTACAGAAACAAATAACTCTGGTCTTGGCTATATGGTTCAAGGTCTAGTAGGCGTTGCGGAGATGCAATTGAAACCACGGAATTTTTAATGTCGAGCGGTGCCGATTACCGACCCTGCTCACACGCTGCTAATAATTGTAGGGAGATGAATTTCACGGAAAGGAGACTTTTAAAGTGTATTCAACATGCAAATAAGAGCCAAGAGGTTTCTGAACAAGTTGGCTCTGTAAGACTGTAAATCTGCGGATCCAGATCGGCAATCATTATCCGTCAATCACGATTTCGGTACATTCCGGTTGTTGGGCTGTCTCGCCTTCACCCAAACCCTCATGATCAGCTCGCCGAGCGAAGTGGCATCTCAACTTCCAAACTCGACCTCCACGTATGTTTCTCTGCGTATTCAGCGTACTAATCATAGCTTTCACGTGCCATTATCTCGATCCTCGCCATCGAGAGATGTGCCGGAAGGTATAACCCCGGAAGATTTACTTCCGACTTGAAACTGGTATCACAGGCTCAGCTAGTGTAGATCATTTGAAGTCAAGATATCTCCCTCAAGGCCCTCACTGGATTCGCTACTGCACCCCAGCTTCTGAAACCGCCTTGAAACCGCCACTGTTGTTGCAGATAGTACCATCAGTTACAACCCAATCCGTGCATGCGACGATAATATCCGTCATATCTTCCAATATCGAACCGCGGATCTCCAGCTGGCAGATCTGCTGCCGTACCTGTGATCCCACATGTTGTGCAGCATATAACGGTCCATGCAGCCACCCTCCCTAATGTCTCCTTTGTTGCTCGTTTTCCCTGTCTTCGCTGTCCCTTAGGCTCACCCGCATTCTTTTCACGTCCTTTGTTGTGCATCATGGCTGGAGTTACTCTCCTGTGCGCACGCTTTGCATTTAATCTTCTGCCGTTTCACTGATCATTAAATTTCAGTCTCGGTCCCATGATGATCGGTGCGCGTCTGCTGTGGCGAAGAGCCTGAAAACGTCTCTCATTGGCCGAGTTTAGGCGTCATGCTAAACATGGTATTATACGGTGTATGTTATCCATCACTGTACCCTAGGTACTGGTCTAATGACGCCCAGGCAATGTTTACCCAGGTAACTCCGAAAATCTTCATTGAATCCTTCCTGGAACACTCGTCTGGTTTCCGTAGATGGTCGCGTACTATCAGCGATATACCCAGTACGTTGAAATTGACCACGAATCCCATATGCTAATACATCGTGAAGGGATTCCCCGTGGATTCGATATTTGGTTCGTCCATTCTGTCCTCCCTCGATACCACCCTGATTTTAGTTCTCCAGATGTTGTACTTGTTGCTGGCTCAAACGGCGGGCATTATTGTCGAGTGTGGTATTATCTACGATCCGTTGATTTTTCAGTATGGTGAATGGGTTCCGAGGCCGACATTGTCCGAGTTGTGATAACATGTTACGATTTTAGGCAGCGAGGCGGCGACTATAATCTCTCCGAAGCGGGAGTTTCTTCCACTTGGGCGTAATCATTTAAGCTGACACCAGTGTGATTCTAGTTCTACCCGGAGGTCAGCACGGCCCGAAGGCTCCACGAACAATTTATTGATGATTTCGTTTGGCCAGATTCGATTCTGATAGTCCGTTCTTCCGCCTTCGTGGTTTCCGAAGCACCTAACCTCCCGGTAGGCCATTGTATCGGCGCCTATTCAGCTATTCACTGCTTGGAGAATCAGTGGTAGGCGTCTTCCTGGTGGTCCGGATCATGCTTAACACAACCCACAGTCATCACTCAGTCGCTTATTCTCCCGGGGATCATCACGTTGCTTTCACTTGGCTCCTTCGGTTCGTTCGTCCTCACCGAGGTATCCAGCCTAGACTGAAAGCTTCGCTGGCAATGTTCAGGTGCCGGCATAACTGTGTCCATTCTGGTGTCCTTGAACCCCGAATTCCACAAGTTCGGAAATTTTAAGGCGGTCATCACCCTCTGGTTGGTACTGAGTGCGGTATGCGATATCGTAATCGCTGTTGGAATGACCCATGCTCTGGTGTGTTTTCTGTTGCACTCTCTGAGCGCATTCTATATCTGACACCGAACAGTACACGCGCAAGACGGGATTTGGCGTCGTCGATGGTCAGATTAACCGCATTATCCGCTGTGAGCATCACCGAAGTACCTGCGAATGATTTCTTTGGTTAATGTTGAGCAGTGACTGTAGAAACTGGAGCGTTAACGGCCATAACCGCCCTGGTGGACCTTATGCTTTTCCTCGTGTTTCCGGTGTGTGGTTGTGTGGTTTTTATCCTTGCGAAATCGTGCTAAAGTCCTCCCTAGAATACGACCATGTAGGCCTGCACAATATTAATTCTGACCGCGACTTTTACTGAGCTCTTTCCAGAAATTTCATTGTAGACTTTCCGTTATCGAATCTGTATACCTTCTCGATGCTCGCCATGTAGGTCGAGCATTGTCGTTTTTCACCCGAGCTCATTTTTGGCTTCCCTAGGCTGAATTCTCGCGAGCGGAAAAAGACTGTCGATGCGGAGCATTTTCAGATGGCGCCGCAATCGCTCGCACCCCAGAGTATTATATCTCTGCGACTGTCGTCGAACCCCAGTTCGAAGATAGCACAACATCCGAAGTGACGGACGAGTTTATCCTCCTCTCCTGACAACAACCGGACTTTGATGACTCCAATGATTGTTCGTGTATTCTGTATATATTTAATTCAACGCCTCGCCGCGGCTCTCGAGCTCCCAACTTCAGCCATTATACTCAGCGCAAAAACAAAACAAGGGCGCTGAACGCTAACACATCGGAAAGAAGAACGAAATGCCAAGGTTACGCGATTTTCCCTCTTGCTCCCGTCTCTCTGATCTTTATAATATTCTCCCGAAGAGCCTTGCCGGCCAACAAATGATCATATGGACATCTCGACGTTGCTCTGACATTATTGACAGATCGGGCTATCTTTCAGTCGAGCGGGATCAAAGGGGTCAACTGCCTTTTACCCGCTGATGGGTATTTCTGTTTTATCACTGGTGTGCATTCTGCAATTTCCGCGCCCGGCCCTGCCCAGCCTACCCAGATAGTTGAACAACGTGATCAGTTTCATCCGGCATTCTGTAGGACCCGGGATTATAGGTGAGGAGGCCTAATGGGATTCCCGACAAAATTTTGAGATTTTGGCCTTCATCCTTGTTCAAAATCCCGACAAATTTTCGGTTTTGGCACAAAGCCCTGTTTTGCAATTCCCGACATCTTCGAGTCACTCCGGATGGCCTGATGTTGAGTCCCGACATGGAGCTTTGGGGAAGCGGTAATTTGGTCGATTATCTTTTTCGCTTGCAGCATTTTGTTCCTCTCGCTACTAGCGTTCGATCCCCGTAGTCTCCCGTTTTGATAATGCATATTTGTCCATAATAATTTAGTGCCCGCCGCATCATCTCCTCAGGCCAAAGCGCAAAAGAAGTCAAGATGGCGGCTCCCGAAGTTTACGACCTTTCCGCCGATGATCCGCCCTTCAATCCCGCCCTTTAGATCAAAAACAAAAGAATGTTCCCTCCGACAGGCGAGCATTTCGAGGTACACGCTGCCCTCGAAGATGTACTTCGACTGCCCCACACCCACTCATCCCTCATCCCCGAGCCAAACTTACCAATTGCCACCATCTTGGAGCTGTACCGCAGTGGGCTTCTGAGCAGACATGTATCTCGTAGTACAGCGCCTGCGGCAGCCAAATTTCGACTTTTTCGTGTATTCCCGACAAATTTAAGCGATTTTGAGGCCTGTGGCGGAAATCCCGACATTTTGGGGCCGAATCAAGCCTGTTTTACATGTCCCGACATCTGCCGAAAATTTTTGGTACGCCTATGTCATTCCCGACATTTTTTGCCCAATCTGTCCCGACATTTTGGGCCCCGAAAAATCAGGCCTTCTGACCTATAATCCCGGGTCCTCATTCTGTTCCGTTTCACATGGAGAAGAAGATGTGCGCGAATCTCCAGCTGGCACCATAGATGGGTTACGGCTGTGGTGGTTTATCCATCAAGTCCGTGGCAGTCATATATTAAGTGGGTGTCGCAGGTCTCTTGGCCCCCGGAGCCGGGCTTCATTCTTGCTTTTCTCCTTCTCCTTCAGGTTTCTTTCCTTTCTTGTTCTTTTCTTTCTTTTCATTTCTACTTCAATTATGCCTGGAGTTGATCTCATGTGCGTACTCTTCATACCATTCATTGCTGCCTCACTGATTATAATCAGTCTCGGCCCTATGCTCATCGGTGCGGGTGCAACATACTATATACACGTACATTCCTCTAAGCTCTCACTCACTGTGCCAATTTAGGCGCCATGCTCAACACGATACTGTATGGGGTTCGCTATTTCTCGTTCAGCCAGCTTGCTCTTTACTGATTCGACGCAGGTCATGTTTATACAGGTGAGTTGGAATTTTCTGCTGAATCATTGTGTGCGGCCTCATACTGACCCCCGGCAGATGTTTACATACCACCAACGCTACGCCAAGTGCGTCGAATTTTCACTAAAAGCAGCACTCGGATTGTGCTAAATCCCAGTTCAAGTGATTCTCGTTGGATTCGATACTTTGTATGTTCATTTTTTCTCATCTCGATATAACATGTTTGAACTACGCAAGATGCTTTACCTTCTGCTCGCTGCAACTGCCGACGTCGCTATAGAGTTCCATATCATCTATGATTCTTTAATCATTCAGAATGGTCAGTACTTGCTTGTGTACCGCGCGGCATAGTAAAACATATTCCAACTTCAGGGACAAAAGTAGCGCTAACCACATCACCAAAACGTGAGTTTCTTGGATTCGGTTCTCGAAGTTTGATTTCATATTGTGACTTCAGTGCTTCCCGGAGGTGAGCTTGCCGCACCAAAGAAATCCCTATAATTCACATGTTCGTGTTGCAGATGCGGTCCTCATAGTATGTGGTTAGCCTTTCTCGCGTAATCGCTCAACACAAAGCTTCCCGACAGTCTTTCGTGTCTACTCCGATACAACTGTTCACTGCTTGGCGGATCAGCGGTACGCGTCTCGTTCTGTTTTGGGGATTGGATCGCTTAGTACCAATCAAATACCACCAATCATCACTGGGTCGCTGATCCTCCCGGGTTTCGTGGCCTTGCTCTCCATGGGCTCTTTCGGTGCGTTTAGCTTCCATCCTTTTCTCTGGAGATTTCTAGATTGAAATGTTCCAGGCAGCGGAATCACTGTAGGAGTGAAGGTCTTCGTGAACCCGGAATTCCGCAGCTTCCAAACCTTTGCAACAGAAGTTGTGATATGGTTGGTCCTGAGCGCGCTGTGCGATATTATAATTGCTGCTGGAATGACTCACGCTCTGGTGTGTTGCTGCATCTGATCCCTTCTCCCTTCTGACGCGAATATGGCTAGTACACGCGCAAAACTGGTTTCCGGATCGCCGACGGGCAGATTGATAGGATTATACGGTGTAAGCTCCGCCCAAAGACTCCACATATTGTGGTTAATAGTGTATGCCAGTGAGCGTTGAAACCGGCGGCTTGACAGCTATTACTGCCCTGGCAGATGTTGTGCTTTTCCTCGCGTTTCCCGTACCCACGTTTTTACTCTGTGAACATGACTAAAGCTAAGTTTCGTTTCGCAGACAACAACTATGTAGGCGGGAGCGAATCTGGCAGAACTAAAGTGACTAATTTATTTAGGAACTTCGCTGTTGACTTCCCACTGCCGGCGTTGTACATTTGTTCGGTTCTTGCGATGTATGTTTGCCGTTCAGCATGTTCTGCGCACCTAGTAACTAATCTTGTCCTTTCCCGAGGCTGAACTCTCGTGAACGGCACAAGACTCCAGATATAGAGCATGCACATTCCGCGCTCCAAATGCCTAACCCTCATAAGATCAGCCTCAAACTTAAACCGTCGCTCTCTAGATCTGGTTCGAAAAAGGTCCGTCCGTTATATCATAGCTCTCTCGGGCAAATACTGATCTTTTTCGACTCAAAAGTTCCAGACGGTAGCGATTTCCCTCATTACATGTACACCGCACCGCTGAATGATGCATGTTTACTAAAAAGTCGAGATATACACATCCACGGAGCAGATGGTGGTCACAGACAACAGTGACGCTGCGTCGGAAAGAGCAATTGCCTTGCACACGCAACCGGACTACGGTACGATATCCGAGAAGCAGATCTTCCAAGGACCCCCGACTCCACACATAACAGTAGGTGCTTAAACAATCTTCCCCCCCAAATCACAGCCTGACTTTTGCTTTGATCAAGCCCGACTAAAACAGGCTCTTCGGAACGAGGCAGCAGTTGGGGTGTCCCTGAAAACGACACATAGTTTTCAGAAATCCTCTTCTCCCATATAACTTGTAGTACATCCCGGCCTTTGCCTTAATCTGTGGCTTGTTTTTTTTGCAGTTAATGGTGGTTTGTCCGCTGCGCGAGCAACCTTGATCTGGGAATACGCAGTGAAATTTTGGATAGCCTAGTAGATCTGCTAGCCTGGTAGGCCGACCGGACGAAGAACCAATGCTCGTATCGCATTTGATGGCGTAAGTAGGTCAAATAAGCCCCCAAAATTGCCCCAACACGTCTCATACGTCTGCAATTCCATGTATTTAGAGTTGACTGAAGAATCAAACTCGGCGATCACCGTATTTTGATATCCGACTCGGCACGCTCCGGGAGCAGTCTGTCTTTTCGTCTCCTGTCTTCGTTTAATCATTTTTCGTTTCTCCTCATCCTCCGCCCTCACGCTGTCGTTTACCTTTGACCGAACTTGGTTGGGTCGCTTCCATGTGCCAGCTCTGAGTCTTCACACGCCCCTGTACCGTGCTGGCACTGAGCACCCACAGATCAGCACCCCCATGTCCGCCACTCCCCGAAATAAACGGTGATCAAGTACGCAAGGAAACCCATTATTCAGTTCGGTAGCATCTGTTGCATTGGATGATGATATGCACGACGGATAGAGACCTACTCCCTTGGTTGCAGACCCTCGTTTTCCGGCCTGCGCTGTCGGAGTAACCTCAACTGTTGCACGGTAATAGGGCGGCGACTGTCCCGTCGGCAGATCGCCAACCGTTACTGATGTGGCTGCTCGCTCGCGGATATAAGATGAGCGTCGCTGGCTGGTGCGCCTTCGGAGCAGGCTTCTTCGCCGGTATTTCCTTTCTTTCTTTATTTCTCCCCTTTTCCTCTACATTCTTTCATTTTCATTCAATCATGGCCGGAGTCGACCTCCTGTGCGTACTCTTCCACAATCCCTTTACTGCCTCACTGATTATCCTCAGGTTCGGTCCCATGCTAATCGGTACGTGTCCGATCACTGAGCCCCTCGTTGTTTCTCAATGAGCGTTTTAGGTGTCGTGTTGAACATGATATTATATGGGGTGTGTGTGTTTTTTCGGTCATATAGCTTGGTGCCGATCTAACGAGACCCAAGGTCGTGTGTATACAGGTGCTCTCATATCATCTGCTGCATCTTCTCGGCGGATAACACTGAACCTAGACTTTCACGTACTTTCAACGGTATCCAAAGTGCGTCGCTGATGTCCTAAGACCAACATGATACATGCTGATGCTCGTTGAAGTGATTCTGCGTGGATTCGATGCTTTGTTTGTCGATCCACCTCTTCAATAACCGCCCAGTTTCAATGCGTTTAGATGATGTACTTGATCGTTGTCGAAACCGCCAACGTCGTCGTCGAGCTTGGCATCATCTACGAGCCTTTGATTATTCACTATGGTGAACGGTCTGGAACTTGGGATCGCACAGGCTGTACTGACAGAATACCTGTAGGCAAAGCGGCAGCACTCGCCATCTCCCCAACGCGTGAGTTTTTTTTTTCGACTTGAGCTTCCTGCCGCCAAGTTGTGCTTACAGTGATGTCACGCCAGTGCTACCTGGAGGTGAGCCTCTTGCACAGTGTTGCAAATGATAACAGACTTGTCACGATCAAGACCCGGTCCTCATAGTTCGTTGTTGAGCTCCTTGCACTTGGCTTGTCTGAACTCGTCCCTACAGTCCGTTGTATCGGCGCCGATTCAAATATTCACTGCCTGGCGGATGAGCGGTACGCGAATGTTACTGTGTTTGGGGACTTGTCTCACGCAATCAGTATAGTCATTACCGGGTCGCTCATCCTCCCGGCACTCATAACCTTACTTTCCCTCGGCTCTTTCGGTGCGTTCATCGGCCATCTATTTCCCTTCCATGCTTGATGCGCGCTCCAGGCAGCGGAATCACAGTATCCATCAATGTATTCATGCACCCGGAATTCCGCAGCTTCGAAACTTTCACAACGGAGGTTGTCGTCTGGCTGGTGTTGAGCGCGGCGTGCGACGTTGTTATTGCTGCCGGAATGACCCACGCTTTGGTCAGTTTTTTTTCACCTGATCTATTTATCTGCGTTGAAGGCAGACATGTAGTACACGCGGAAAACGGGATTCAGTGTCGTTGACGGGCAAATCAATCGGATTATGCGGCGTAAGGCAAACGTTTCTAGAGCACATATCGTGATTAATGGCCCAAATCAGTGACGCTAGAAACCGGCGCCTTAACAGCTATAACAGCCCTAGTGGACATGATTCTTTTCCTTGTCTTCCCGGTACGTGGCTTTCTCCCTATCATGGAAATTTCTGGCTCGCGCTCAAAATCTTCCCAGAGAACAACGGTGAACTTTATCGTGGATTTTCCACTCTCCGCTCTGTACACCTGTTCAATTCTTGCGATGTATCTTCGGAATCCTACTTATCCACGCCTAATCTTACTTGTGGTTATTTTAGGTTGAATTCTCGCCAGAGGCGCAAGACCACAGATGCAGAGAATACGCACACAGTGCCACGCATGCTCACACAGGACCAAACCACTCTTCGACCTCGCTCGCTTCACAGTTTCAAGAAGGTGTGTTATTTCAAGACTCTGTCCAGATGTTTACATGCTCAAATTACGCCCAGTCCCAAGCGGTATCTAATTTATTGCAGTCACTCTCACGAGCTGCTGACCGATACTTTCCTGCTAGAACGTTGAAATCTACATGCAACCATCCACGGAGAAGCCTCTGTCTCGGGGCCACGCTCCCACCGCGTCAGAAAGCACACTCGTCGCCAATCCGCACACGGATTTGCATAACTATAGGCGAACACCGGATGTTGCACGACCCAAGAAAGACAGCGGTGATCCAACGTCGCAAAACTCGCACCCGCACCCGCAGCCGGACTTTTATGGCTACAATAGATCCCCGAGGGCCCGGGCGAGAACACTAAGCAACGGCGCGGCAACTCAAAAGTCACTTCCATCCAACCCGCGTCCCAATCGGCCCACGGTGCCGCAGCCACAGCAGCTCGGGCTCCGGCCCAAGAGTCCGAGGGCCAAGACCATCATCGCCACAGACCGACCATCGCCAGAGAGGTTTTAAAAAGCGGACTTAACTGTGTATTTACTGCCTAACGGTTGATTGTGCATCACTGGACCGTGGACCGTGGTCGCTGCTGTCCGGCATACTATAATGTGAGCAAAGGAACTTTCCAACAAGTGAGATGAACTCGCCCCGCAACCTCGCTGGCCAGGCTCTTGGGCGCAGATGCCATCTGGCGGCTTATCGACGACGATGTCGTTCCCACGACGACTGGAATTGACGCGCCGATGGGGGCGGAATGCGGTTATGGTATCTTCGGCAGATCTGGAGTCGGCGGCCAAAGCTAGCGACCAAGAAGGATCTTTCTCGTCAATCGACCGCCTTGACGAACTCATAGAATCTCCGAGGACATGACTGGCCTCAGGTTTGACGGTGCCAATAAACCGCAGACTTTCTTTCTAGACCGAATGCTGAAAATACCTGATCCAATATTTCAGGTCGCCCGCATGGACCGTCGTGACGACACACACTTGGCGCACACTTCTACTTACTCAGCTGCTTGCCGAAGAAGTCAACTTGGCATCCTGTTTTACCTTTTGGGGACCTGCTTTCGGACGTTCCTGGTCGGCATTGAATTCACCGACATTCCCAGGTCATTGGTGTGCGATTTCTCCGAGTCTGATAGTGGCATTTGACAGCTGTCGACGGGTCGAGCCGGTTTAGCGACGCCGTTGCCACGGATAAGTCAGGATAAATTCACGGTGTTTCTTGCCGTGGAGCTCAGCACCACTGATCTACGCACGTATTTTATTCTCCGGCAGTCTAATAAGTTGTTCCTTGATCCTTGATCATTATTCAGCTTGTCATGAATCTTCTGTCATTGCGAGTGGAGCGGATTGTAGAACAGCGGTTAGCCCCGGGTAAATTCAATACGCATGTGGTGTGTCAGAATATCTATTCAATCCTTGGCTATCTGGAGCTGAAAGTTATGTTTTCCATCAGGTTCCACGGTTCTTGGTGATAGTGTCGCACCGTGCCGGTGGTTGTTCTTTTCGACCCACTCACCGGCTGGCTTTGTCTACTTACGGGGTCTCGATTGGCCTTGAAGTTCCACCTTGCCCGGTGCCGGAGAGAAACTCGAACGGGAACCTACCGGAAACCTTGATCAATGAACATTTGCGTCTGACGGTCCGGGCCGGCCCATTTAGCGTCTCCTCGTCTAATGGCTGCTCCTTGGGGTTGACTCGGACAGCTGTGGGTAACAAAATATTACGTAGCACACGTTGCGCACTCAGAGGGCCTGCTCTGCTACAGAAGCCCTCACCTGTGAAAATGATGCTCTTTGGATGTTCTCTTTATCACCCTCCATTATACTTTGACCAAACGTATCTGCAATGGACGGTACCCGACTAAAATTCGTCAGTGGACGCTGCTCACCCAAAGACAAAAACTCACGCGTCGTTGTACAGATCATCGTTGGCGCCTCCACAGCGGGTAGGTGAATTCGGTTGCTCACAATGAATGTACCTCATTGCAAGAAGGCCTTTCTTCAGCCATCGCATTAAAGGCCGCCGGGCATGACGTTTTGGTCTTGGAGAGAGATTCGGAGGTTGGAGGACCACGCACAGTACGTTCCCTCGGACTCAACCGTGTCATTCTGAATAGCGGCCTAGATACCCACTGGAGGTGTAAGGCAAGTGGTTTCTACACAATGTATACTTGTTCACTGACTTGACCCAGGCTGCCTCCGAATGGTGCAAGATTCTATTTGATTGGGGATTAGAAGCGGAGATCAGGGCGAATGCTGTAGTTGGGGAGGGCTTCACCGTTTATAAATGTTCTTCGGCCTTCTTCCTCTCACGCACGAGTAGCTCACAATACCCAAGATGCGGGCAAGGACTCAGACCGTGATTATCTTGGAACCCATCGATGGGACCCAGAACTCTTGAGCGAGGCCCGGGGCGATTTTCTGCAAATGCGGGTGAGTGTCTTTATTCATCGTGACTGCCCAAGATCGACGGTGGATTTTACTCAGCACGCCGACCTTCTACGTATTCTGTATGACGCTGCTTTGCGCGAGCCTTCCAGAAGACAAACAAATGGTCACACGTCCCGTTCGACGGTAACCATCGAGTTCGGCGCAGAGGTCGTCGACGCAGATTTTGATGCATGTTCAGTCACTTTGAGATCAGGTGTGGTGCATCGTGGAGATGTATTAATCGGCGCCGACGGTGCATCCGGATTCATTCGCCAACGCCTTCTTACGGAAGAAGATGAGCCAGCAGACGATGAATTCACGGGCTAGCAGTTTACAGGTCCGGTCATACTTTCCACCCCTCTGAATTGCGGGATAATGACAGTGCTACAGTGCAATTATTCCCAAGAGGCTTGCGGTCACCGATTCGGAGCTTAAAAAATTGTACGAGTATCCTCAGGTGTGTCCTTTTGTGTGACCTGGTCTAACTCTTTCCAACGCATACCCACACAGAAGAACATGGTCACATTTTCCGTGGGATCCAACCGGGGTGCGTCGGTAGTGTTTGTTGTGCCCAGATATTAATATCTTCCGTTTCTCAGGTGCACAAGCGTTCCTCGCCGTATGCGCATACACCTCTTTCCTATTACAAGTCCCATGCTAATTTGCGTTAGGGAAAAGATGAGGATGTTGTCTTCTGGGTATACACACCAGACAGTGTTCAAGACGGGACCTGGACACAGCCCGCTGAGCGGAATATCAAAGATGTTGTCGGGGATTGTGACCCACTGTGCGGTTATTTTTGAGCCTCTCGTTCCGCAACTGACAGCTTGACAGGATAGAGAGGCTCGCGTTGCTGTCTGGGCCCGCGACGTGCGTTCAGATTAAGAACCACTATGAACTGGACTCGTGGGTCTCTGATAGCGGCAAAGTTGTGGTTCTGGGCGAAGCCGCGCATCCTTTCCCGGTGTGCAATCTCGCCAGCGTCTGTCTCATCTTTGCGCTAATATCCTGGGAAAAGATCATTTCCCTCCATACCTATTCGGTCGCCATAGAAGACGGCGTCTTCATTGGCAAAATCTTCTCGCACACCAGCGATCCCGGTCGCATCATGGAATTCCTCCACGCATTCCAAGAGAATAGGTACACAGAAGCACGCTAGCTGCCACCTGTCAATTGACAATCTCCAGGAAATCCCGCTGTACACACATCGATCTTTCCGAAAGGCAGTATATAAACGTTATGGCGCTTCGTGACGGGCCCATGCAAGCTGCGCGCGATGCAGCCTTCCGGGCCAACGAGGCTGCCGGGCGCAATGTAATGGACTCCGGTGATCTGGATCTGCAACAAATGTGGGACGACATGAGAACGGTGTAGGTTCCGCCGATCGTTTCCTCCGTTGGTATATTGACGATGTTCTTAGCTTCGGATACGACCCAGCCGACGACGCGGACGAGTGGTGGGTGTCCTGGGGCCGCCTTCGCGATGCTCCAACCGCCTCAAAAGGCAAGGTGCTGGCGGACATCGTTGATTCGGACGCTGAATGTGCGTAGCACTGGGCTCCCATGGTCTCCAAATGTCAGACGATATATACCCATGTGCATGCGAATTTGTACTACTATTTTAGGGGTGATTTTACGTGTCATAGGTCTTGACGACTTCTGTCCAGAATACAGCGTCTCCACAATCTGGGTATAGCCTGGAATAGCTAGAACAGCATGCGGTACGTGTTTTCCCCAAGCGGTATCTCAAACCCGAACTCGGGTAGAACGAGCCGAATCACAGATAGTAATGCGATCAAATCAATGTGCTAGCGCATTTTACGCTAGCGATGTTCAGCGGGAGCTCGCACGACGCTAGTTCGTTTGTGATCGCCAACCTCGCTTCGTGAAGCTCTTAAAAGTCGACCAGACTCGGTTCTTCGTCCTCATCCCCCTCTCCCTCTGAACATGAAGTTGGACACTGCTCTTTACCATGCCACCACCCGCTGGCCCACGTCCGGGTTCACTGTGCCGCGCACAATCCCAAACGTCAGTCTTCTGGTTCTAGTTCATTCGATTTGACTTGAATAACGGCGTGCAGCAGCTTCTGGATACTGTTTCATACCACGTTCACACCATGTGGCTTTTCACCAAATCCGACTTTATGACGACGATGATTCCGATCGTGAGCTGGCTTCACACTTTCTACAATTTTAATTGAACGTGCTATGTGTCCAGTCCATATTCGCCATCGTAGCGGCACCATTGACATCGATACACAATATTCCCCACCTCGTCTTCTGGCTCTGGTTCCATCTCCTAGGTTTCAACACGTCCAATCAAACTGCTTCGTTGGAGGATGAAACGAACAAGCCGGACCGACCCCTTCCTGCAGGAAGAATCACTCTTCACGACGCGATCATCCTTCGTTGGACGCTGATGCCAATGTGTTGGGCGCTCTCCTTGGCTTACAGTAAAGAGACCATGTTTGCCAGCATGGCGTTGTCGGTCTTCACCTTTATGTACAACGAGCTGCGGGGATCTGGCGCACACTTCATGGTCAGATATGCCCTGAACGGGTTGGGTTTTGCGGCGTTCGAAGCCGGAACTACTTTGGTTGCAAGTCCGTGCATTTTCTCGACATTTACGACCATCGCTGATGTCTTGTTCAGAGAATGACAAGAGCTGTCTAGATAATGCTGGGTGGCTCGCCATTGCCCTCAGTGCGAGCATTTTTGCGACTACCATCTACGCGCAAGGTAAGTTATCTTGACTGTTTCACGGGCTTAACCAAACATCCACCATTCGTCAGACTTTCGGGATGGTGCGCAACTTGATGTTGCTTCATTACTATCACTCACACAATTTACTAGTCGTTGGAGACAGTCTCATCAACCGCGACACTATTCCTCTCCGCTTTGGGAGCCCCAGTAGGACTGCGCTACTTCTAGGCGTCCTCGCTTGGTCCATCGGACTGTCCTGGATCTGGGATGTCGACCCCTACAGTGCCGCTGCATTCACAGCCCTGGGTACATACGCCGGCGGGAGATTCGTCAAATACACCACCGTTGAAGAGGATAGAACCTCTTATTTCTACTACAACGTGCGAGAATGTTCTTGTTTTTTGGAATCCTTTCCTGAGACTTTCACTTCAGGTCTGGGTATCTGTGGCGCACATTCTTCCCGGCTATTGGCGTTTACTTCGCGCAGCCTGACGAACCGCGCAACCTGACAAACTGCGCAACCTGACGAACCGCCCAACCTGACGAACCGCCCAACCTGACGAACCGCCCAACCTGACGAACGCGCAACCTGACGAACGCGTAACCTGACGAACCGCGCAACCCGACGAACGCGCAACCTGACGAACTCCTAATTGTACATTCTTCCCCTATTGCTTGCTTTCATCCCTGTATAATGTATTTTACTACTGCTGTTGTACTTACAAAACGCCTCTGTTTCGCGTGTAATGAGATTAATTCAAGAACAATTTATCTGGTCGAACGCACTCGCTTGAATGGACTCGCCAATGATCTTCAGATCCGTTCCGGGCATCGATATCGGAACCAGTGAGTGGCCAAGAGCTGCTAAGAAGTACGACAGGTATGATGATGTGTCCCTGAAGAGAAGATCTCCATGCAAGGCGTACGCATTATTCCTTATATGTCTCGCAAGCAATACTAAGGCCAGCTTCGTTACTCATATGCCCCAACTTGATATTTCCTTTGTAGCTCGAGACGGTCTCAGCTCCTTTCGTTTGGTTGAAACGAGACTTTGCTTCCGCGGTAACAATTGATTCTGATGTCGCGTAGGGATGCGCAACCAGCCAGAATTAGGCTATACTGCTTTTGGTAACATTGCGAGTTTGTGTCGAAATGCGTCGGTTGCGCCTACCCCGGGCCCCAGAGTCTCCTTGAGTCTTAATGGACCGTCAATATCGCGATTGCGAGCCACTTTCAATATCGCGATTGCGGGCCACTTGCCCTATACTTCTTTCCGCGGAATATTCGCCCTGTCCGCGAGTCGATATCGTCTCGCGTTATCGGCGGTTCGGTAACATTTTTTTGCATAGTAACGCTCGATGACGTCCGCGGTCCCGAGACCCAGACTTGGACTATTTGCGCGTTCACGGATTAAAATGAAGTCTAGCCTCAAGCAGCCTTAAGCTTGATTTGATGGTTTCCCCTTGATCAGCTGCAGCTTGAGAAAATGGCCGCCCCGGGAGCAGACGGCAGGTACTGCCCGCGGTGTCCTCGGTGGAGGGTCTTCCCGAATGAGAAGGTCCCAAATTATGATCTGCGTTGCTGCTGTAGCCCGTGGGTCCGAGGTATAGGTCCATCCGTAGGCCACTGTTATTCCCACTCTGTCATTCCCCTTTGGACCAAAAGGCCAATCCGAGTGCGTGACCTAACTTGACGAACCCGAACCCCCCCCCCCCCCCCCCCGAACTTAACTTTGCGCTGGATTTCCGAGTCATACCAGGCCCACAGAATATTCTATATTGCTCCCAGCATATGTGTTGGTTCCGTACTCGAATACATCGTGAACCTTGATGCGCATTCGGCACTATGAATTAAGTAGTCGTTTAGACCTGGACGTATTTACTTACTCATGGCGGATATTCACTTGCTCTTTATATGGGAGGGGGGGAACGGTCGCAGATGGCCCTGGACACCCGTATTCAGTTGGTCACAAACGGACAGCGAAGTTCAATTTCCATAAACGGACGATGGCGTTTACTCAATATAGGTCCGTGTAGGTGCTAGTTAGAGATCTGACAAGATCTGAGCCAATTCGAGACAGAGAAGCCTGGTGATCACCCGATACATCGGCGGAGTTTATGAATCTGAGACAATGGGAAGTTCAATTACCGAAAACGATAAGCGGCAATCACCGGGCAACCTGATGGCGGAATTCAAACTGCGAGTTCGACGACGGCGCCTGAACAAACGTTAGATGAATCAAGGGTAAGGATAAAGGCATATTCATACATTTATTTTCGAGAGAATCTGTGCAGGAAAAATCCAAACTGATTGGGTTCTCAGGGTTGGGCGGAACCGTTCCTGGGGTTGGCACCGGGATCCGATGAACGTAGAATTGGCATAATGAACAGAAACAGTTGAACCTTGAGATTAAGTTTACAGCTTGCACCAACCTACAACCGTCGAAGAGTGCGGCCTCGGCATAATCAAGAGTGACCACAATTCCGCAGAGCTTCTTCACGTTGGCGTCTTCATTCAGGCTGGCGGAAACCTCCCTAGGCGTATCGGCGAGGAGCGGCCTACAGAATCATACGTCAGCTCCAACTCGGTGAATGTAGTATATGGATAAACGTACGGCCGGCGCAAACGGTCCTGGTTCTGCATCTGCTGTGCGGCGAGTACCATCTCACGCAGTTTGTCGAATTCAAACTCGCGCGCGAGCTGTGCGACGATCATTTTCGGCGTTATCTCTCGATACGGTAAACCGTCCTTGGCCACGGACCAAACGCACAGGTCATGTGCTATGAGGGGCCCAGGCAGAACTCGTTTCCTATGGTCATCGCGAGCTCTATTCTGGCTCGGAAAAATTGCTGCGGGTACTGCCCCGCGCCGAGGTCGACGTTCACCAGTTCGTTGTGCGCGTCATACAGCTGGTAGTTGACTGTGGGGTTCGTGTTTAGCGCGGTGACCTGCGCGGTGAGTGCGAGGGAGCGCCTGTAGCCCCCGATCGGGGGCCCGATGGTGCGCATATCAGAGGTGGAGGCAGAGAGGGGGTGCTCCACCACCCGCGAGACGGTCTCGAAGTCGAGAGCCTTGCCGCATATGGCTTTGTGGCGGAGCTTCCAGTCGGCCTTCTGGCATGCTCTAAAAAAACATTGCTGATTCAAAAATAAAGGAACGAGACGATGTGGAGTAAAGACCCTGAGCAGTACAGGTGCTGCCGCTGCATCTTTTCGAAGCACGGCTTGCACCGCGAGAATTTGACGGAGTCGTCCGGCGGCTCGGTTTTGGTGCAGTCGATGTAGGAGCAGTGAGCCAGGCGCTGATCGTGGCGGGCCTGCATTCCGGCTTTCTCGTCTTCAAGTTTCCATTTTGCATTTGCGGCTTCGGGGCCCAAGAGTGCCACCAGTTCAGCTGGCGGCACCGTGAGGAACGCGTGGTTTTCGGTTTCTGGATCGACTTGCGCTCTTTTTGTACGACCAGCTGGGGAAGCTCTGTCCCAGGATCTCATCGTGAATTAGATAACGTAGCCTAATTGTCCCCCGCATTGTGTCAGTGGAAAGTGCAACTCCAACACGCGCAGTCAATGGCACTCACGTATCAACGTGGTCCGGAGTATCATGATCTTAGCTAGGGTGATTTTCTTTCCCTCAGAGTCGTTCAGCTTGCTCTGCGCCGCAGCCCAGGCGTCCCACCCCGGATGGGGGACGTATATGGGCTTGCTAGGAATAAACGACGCGTCCTCAAGCAGCACGGACTTGAGCAGGTCCAGGAAGACCTTCCCGTCCAACCGAAGGCGCCTCAGCGACAGCTCGGGACAATGGCGGCGCGCCTTGTTCAAATTGCGCGCTTTGCTGCACACGGCGGCCATCGCTACAAGGATATGCCTCCCACGCACCTCCGCGCCCGCTTTCATCCACTTAACCTCGAAGGCGTCGTGCGCGAAGAGGTACGGCGCATCTGGGTGATGTCGCGCTGGAGCGCGCAGGTGTTGCTCACCCAGTCGGGATACTCGTCCAGCCTGATCTCCAGACCGCGGGGGGCTGCATTGGGGTCCTTCAGCGCGTGCTGGAAGAGGAAGTCGTACGGCCCGTTGGGAAAGGCGCGTTGGTGCTCACTGCTTGAGGAATGCGTCTCAGGCAGCGTTCCATTTCTCTGGATCGCGGAGGGCGTCGTGGGCCATGGGAGGCTGCGCGGAGTGTGACATATTTTCGTATTTGTGCGCTGTGTATTTCTGTCTGCGCGGTGGGGAAGCACACCATCGCACGTGACAGTCACCATTTCCTTCTTCAGAACTCCCATCATGATCGTCGCAAAACTCCGTCCTAACATCTTTTACCTCGGCTGAGCTTGGTAGATAGTACATCTTCAAAGGCATGGCATGGCAGGTCGACCGTCTATGTACTACATCGAGGGATAACGCTTGGATAACGCCGAAGATGGTCGTCACGCGTGAGTTATTCGACAAACTCGGCGAGACGGTCCTCGCCGTACAGCAGATGCAGAACCAGAACTTAAAGACTCCTTTGCGCCGGCGGAGCATTTATATACAACATCCACCGAATTTTAGCTGGATTTGGTAGGCCGCTCCTAGATGATACCTCTCCGGAGATCTGGGCAGCCTGAATAAGGACGCCAGAGTGAAGCTCTCTGACGTTGTGGTCGCTCTTGATTAGGCCGAGGCCACACTCTTCCACGGACGGTTCCACGTTCGTGTAATCAGTAATTTCTGCAAAGCTTCAACTGCCTGTGTACATTATACGAATTCTACGTTCATCACACGGATACCAATCGGCAGAGCAGAACGGCCCCGCCCACCCTGGGATCGATTCAATCGAGCACGGAACCGAGAGTGATGGATGATGAAAATATAAACCTTTTACTACAAAGTGTCCTCGTACCAGCGATGTGCGTTCCTGCACAGATGCTTGACATGAATACAATGCATGCTCTAAAGAAAAGATCCGAATTTTCTGCCATTTGAGGTAATGCAGTACCAGCCGAGGGAAAGACTGACGCAAGACTCGAAATTCGGTCACCTTTTCGTCATAAAAAATTGCATACAAATAGCCGAGGCTGCACCTGGCCTCAACTCTCCTCCTGAGCCTGGCTTTTGTCAAATAATCCGTTAATTAAAATCAAAGCAAGACGACATGTCCACAGAAAAGCCCAAAAGCATAACAGGGGGCTGCAATTGTGGCGGAGTTCGCTATCGAGTTGACTTTGCAACCGACCACGACTGGAAACGAGCGGTCTGTTCGTTCCCCACCAGAGGTCCGACAACTGATAAGTATGCCTGTTCAGCCGAATACCTGTCAATGCACGCAATGCCGCAAAATGTCCGGCAGCTTGATATTCCACTTCCATACCGTGAAGAACACGGAGATAACCTGGCTTTCCAAATCGACTTACGCGGAATACAACTCCTCCGCCGACTTCTTCCGCGCGTTTTGCAACAAATGCGGATGCTCTATCGCGTGGATAAATTTCGGTGTGGGGACGGAAATCGAACTTGCGGCTGGTTCCATCGACGAGGAGTTTCTGGTTGGGAACAGAGATGCGGACGACAAGCCACTGGGCGCTTATGGAATTCCATTGGCAAATCTGGAGGGCGAGCACCTGTATGTTAGGAATGAGATCATGGGTGTTACGGATGCGCATACAGTCCACGGAACCAGATTTTGGAAAGGGACACAAAACACGGCTCAAGCGTAGCTAGGACTTTAATTAAAACCTGCAGACCGACCAAAAAGTCGGTTATCGACGGAAAAGCCCCTATTCGAGGATATTAGTCTAAAATACTTTCAAGGACTAAAGCCGACGGCCGCCTAGAGAGCCATCACCAACGCGGACACGGTGCTCCATTGGACGCGATCCTGCACCAAGACTCAGTCCCATTAAGAAAGTTTTGCACCAGAGACCCACATGTGCGTAGAAGAGGCCCACAGCCAGCCCAACAATCGTCTCGTCCTCCGCAGGTTCCATAGGCTCTACCCTCTCCCAGTCACGGCCTCCCTCGCCGAAAACTACTTCTCGGCCACGGTTCGTGCGAAGCTGAATGCACACTCAAGGTGAATCCGGGGCCACATTACTGAAGACACGGAAGACACACCTTGACGGCTTTGATATCGTCGTCATGCACCACATCCACGCCGACCACGACCTCGCCCCCCGCGCCGTCCACCTCGAACGGCACCCACGAGCCGTCCGCGGCGCCGCTTGCATCCCACGTCGGCTCGAAGTCCGGCACCATCCGCCGCCCCGCCGCCTCGCCCATCACGCGCGCCGCGATGCCCGACTCAGAGGTGAAGTCGACGCGCAACGCGCCGATGTGGCGCTCCCCGTCGGGCTGATACGCGGCGATGCACCGCACGCTGCGCAGCTCGCGCACATCCGCGGCCCAGATGAGCGCGTCGGTGGGGACAATGTCCGCGTGGAAGGGCTCCTGGAGCTGGTACGGGTCGAGGACGCGCGTGGTGGATGGAAGGGCGCGCAGAGCTGAGTGGTGCGACCAGATTGGCGAGGCGGCATTGTGGAGGGCGTTTGAGGTGGACGGCGTTGGGGCTCTCCAGAGGGGGCGGTGGAGGAGGGTGGGGGTAAGTTCCTCGTCCTCGTCGTCGTCTTTGATCAGGGGGTACTGGATGAGACCGAGGTGTGTGATTTGGCCGGCCTGCGGGGTGTAAGTAAAATATGAGAATCCGTTGTGGAACTCACATCGGTGATATGCCCCACGATGCCGTTTAGGGCATAGTTTGGCATGACGCTGAGGATGCGCTGACAGTATTGCGGGCTTGTGTCGCCGAGGAGGTGAGAATCTCTGGACCTGGTACGGACCTGTGCAGTAATTCAGTGAGCACCGTGCTGGACGTCGATTAAATGCTCGCCGTGATGCCTTTGATCGATGTCTCCATCTTTTCTGCGGTGAAAATGTCCGGCATGTGCAAGACCAGTCCCGCAATCTCGCTCCGAATACCTGCTATATCGTTCGACGTACCCTGAGCCTTCCCAAAGACTCTTCTGTCCGAGCCCCCTGGAACTGTGAACGCGAGCCCGACAAGGGACGCCCCCTCGTCCCAAAACGCCTCAAACACCCCTCCCGACAAATAACCCATCCGATCATACACCCACTGCGCTGTCGCAGTCCGCGTCCTCTTCTCCGGCTTCGGCCACACGACCGCCGGCAAGTCCACATTCACGGGCTCCGCCGAGGCCATGCCGCCCTGCATCCGCTCTGCGGCCTTCAAAGCGACGCGCGGTCTGTACTCCGCCGCGAGCTGCTCGCACACGCCCCAAATCCGGCGCCGATTCGCGACACCCATGAACGGCCCGCGCAGCCCCTTGCGCGGCCGCGTGTGGTTGTCGACCCAGAGGAACAGGCCCTTGTATTCTGGGGTCTGCAAGTCAAGGGTGCCACCCCGTATGAGGTTGTGCAGCTCCCAGAACCAGGGCGTGCAGGCCGACAGCGCGGCGCGCCAGAAGAGGCGATTGGAAGGGCCGAAGAAACTATGGAGCGGGTAGGAAGCGGTGCAAAGCGAAAGGACGGTGTGTGCAGGGAGGAGCAGGAGCAGCGCATGCGCGACGTCGTACGGGAGGGTCGCGAAGGGGTCGTGGCGAATGGGGGAATTGATCGCAGTGGGAGGGGGAAGTGTAAAGTCTGTGGACGAGACGGTATCGTGCAGGAAGGCCGCAAACATGGGAGCGGGGATGGGGTTCACCACCAGCATCTTGAGAACAAGTTTACGGACAAGGATCATTCAAGAAATGACGCGGTCATACCTCCATCCCGGGTAAGGAGGCCCAGTATTGATCAAATCCGTTTTTTGGTTCGCCGTAGTCGAGATCGAGACCTGACCAGTCGCGCAGACCATCCATGATGTAGTAGATAATGTCTTTGTCAAGGTGCTCTATGTTTTCGGTGCCACAGAGGACCCTGGTAAGCAGTTGGAGGCACGGGGCGTGAATCGGATAGCAGGAGGTTTGTGTTGCGTCGCAGATCACGAAGCTATAATATTGCGTCAACTAATCGTGGAACCGGGAGGTGCGGCAGGCTGCACACCATTGGAAGTTGGGAGAGTCTTCTGGGAAGTTGGGATCTACACGACCACTCCTTGAATACTCGTCTGCACCCGAGGCAGGGTAGTCCTTACCATCGCTTGGGCTGACATGGAAACAACCCTGAGTGAATGTAAGCCCAGTCAGCGTATCTGCGGGGAGGAACCTACATAGTCCTCATAGCGGGACGGCCCCGTCAGGTATGTTCTTTCTGCTATAAGCACATCCCCCCTAATTTCAAGGTGGCAACGGCCCTTACTTGTCAAGTGCAGTCGACCGCGCGTTGAAGCCGAGGAGAAGGGACGATTCCACCCATCTGGCTTCGTCCTCGCTGACGATGTCTGGATCGTAACCGGGCTCTTTAAAGTTCGGAGTCTCGGATTCCTCGAAGCCGGAACCGTCGGAGTCTGCGTCCGAGCTAGTCTCGTTAACCAGACTTTTTTCCGCACGCACATTCGAGCCCGCGTTCGACTTCGACCCAGACTCGTCTTCCTCGTCCTCAGCCTCTTCTGAGAACCTGACTGGAAAAGTGGGACCACCACAAACAGCGCATAGAACGTCGCAACCCATCGGATGAGCCGGAGCGTCGACCACTTGGTGAATGCTCAGAGCAAGCGTCGTCAAGCGGGCATGGCTGCCCGTCAAGCGAGCATGCCAAAACACGCCCATGTGATCCTGGCAATGCCATGCAGAAGGAGATCATGACCGGATTTGGACCGGATAAGACATTATTAAGAAATACAAGCGCTCGCCGGCGCTTCGCGCCGGCTCCCACTTCTGCCGGAATGATAGATTAAAAGCGGAGTTTAAAGGCTTCAGACAGGCAGACGGACAGACGTAATTTTATAAAGAGGGTAATGATGTATGTGGACGACCGTCCACATAGAAGGGGAAGCTTGCTTCAATCAAATGTAAGTGATTGGATAAGCCAGGTGCATTTGTCACCTACGTATGATTTGTCAGCATCTGCATTTCGTTTCCATATACCGATGAATGGGGAAGCAAGCTTCCCCATCAACCGACACCGGCCGCCAGTGGGCGACGAGCGGATCGTCTTGGGTTCATGGAACTGAAGAAGTACGAAAAGATGGATCGGAGAAGAGGAAATGGGAGTGATTCACAGGTGGTCAATACTCAGACCGAGCCCACAGTGACGGTCAATTCATGGCAGATGTATAGGATACAGAGCATGGTGGACAACAACAACGAAGAGGAACGGTTATGCGAAAGCCCTGGCGGTGCACAAAACAAGACGCGAGCAAAAAAGCAAGCCCGAATATCGTAGCTTGTATATAGGCCAGAGGGCGAGAAGAAACAATTAGTCTCTCGTAGACAGACACTCTATACTAACCAAGCTCGTACCTCGCTGTATAAGAAACAATGGGCTCGCAAGTCCCGAGTTCTCGAAGTTGCCATCTATCCTGCAATATCTCCCTCAGGCTGTGTCTCCTTGCTCGTACGGCTCACCGTCTCCCGCCTCCTCAGTGCGCACTCCGCCTACGGACAGCGCGGGGCGCTTCGAAGCTCGGGGAATGGCAGCGTGCGCCATCGCGGCTCTGGATCTCGCTCCGCCGCTCGACGACGAGCACAACGGCATCGGCTCGCCGTGCATGCAGCAGCTCGTTCCCCCCACAGGACAGATGACGCGCGGTGTTACCCCAAGCCTTTGGTCGGAAAACCTGGCTGCACCGTCTACACCGGGGGCCGGGGCAGGGCGGCGAGATAGAGGAGTAGCGATACCTCTGCGGCCGAGGCAGGAACGTATCCGTTTGTTAGAGCTGGTGGAAGGCAGGGGCCGGCATTGACGACTTCGACTTGTAATACAGGAAGGAGGATAGGACCTGGCCCGGCCTGGCCGCGACGGATACGAAATCCGCAGCGGAGAAAGAAGCGCGGCAAACGCGCAGACCGGACGTCCGCAAGGAGGCATGCGACTTTCGATGGAGGTTCTCAGCGCGTGTCGTGAGGTACATACCCCCTCCCCTAGGCATTGTTGACGGCGGTGGCTTCACGACCATCCTCACGACCATCCTCATCGCGGGGAATATAGCTAGGCTTAGCTTCAGGTTCTGCCCTTCGCGTGCAAGACTGATTTTGACGGCTTTCGGTTCAATGCAAGCTTGGATAGATGGACGGAATAAAAATGTATCGGACAGCTTGTCAATGATCCCGATTAGTAGAACAGTAGGCCAACAGTGGGCTGTATTAGTTGGCAGCCAAACACTGTTGCTTAGATAAGTTCGTAATAGCCGCACCAGGACCACTCGATCCTCCGCCCAATCTTCGCCTGTGGGCCTCAATCCACCGTACATTTTCATTTTCTGTGGCCAACGAAGCTTGACGAGGTGAATCTCGTTCCGGACGATTCGTATCCATAGGATCTCACCCTATTCTTCAGAGCCCGGCCCCATGTCGCATCCATATACATTGCCACTGCCAAATTTCGTATTGGCTCGAACTCGACAAAATTCTCGTCACGCGGAGATGGCCAATTTTCACGCGGAGAGGGCCGATCTCTTCGCGGAGAGAGCCGCTCTTCACACGAAGGCGGCCGCCCTTCACACCAAGTTGGTTGGACTCCAGACGAAGAAGACTGTTCTTATGGCGGAACAGGCTGCCACCCTGCGAGAAACGACCGCAGTGGAATTAGCCATTGGCATACTGGATGAACGCATAAGGACGGACAATCGGCTCTCGTCCCTGCTCCGACGTACACCGGCCGAGATTCTCTGCGAAATCTTTCAATGGACGTTGCCACAGGAGTACACCCGTACTGTGAAGTCACGAGTGGTTCCTATTGCGCCTTGGCGTCTTACGCATGTTTGCCGGGCCTGGAGAGCTGCTGCTCAAGGCGACACACGTCTTTGGTCCCATATCCGAATCGACACACAGCCTTCTTACCCTCGTTATAACCGCTGGTCAATTTCGGGATCGAGCCACTCTGTGCCCGCTCTGGAATACCCCCTCGCCGCTCTGGAAAAACAAATCCAGTTGTCGGCCAATGCACCTTTGAGTGTTGACTTCCGTCTCGGAGTTCCCGTCCCAGACCCCCAGCATGTGATCCAACTTCTCAGCCTTCTGGTTCGCAAGAGCAACCGTTGGCTGCAGCTCAACTTGGGTTGGGTAAAAAACGCTGGCGTGATCCAGGCACTTTCAGAGATCAAAGGCCACCTTGCTCAGCTCCGTCACTTGCGTCTCGATCGTCAGCGAGACAATTCTGAAACCCCCGAGTGGCCGACCGAACTCCAAGACATATTTGCCGTTGCCCCCCGTCTGCGGGAGGCTCTACTCGCAGACGAATCCTTTGCCGATTCTCCGCGTGTTTCCATTTCCTGGCAACAGCTCACAAAACTCAACATATGTTGCACGCCAGGACTTCTCCGTGAGATTTTGCTCCAGGCAGTCAACCTAGTTGACTGCCAGATGGAGGTCTCAGGCCCTGACACTACGTCGTCATTCTCTGACACCGTCGTGGTGCTTCCAAACCTGCGACGGCTATCCTCATGGTGGTCCGATTGGTACGCCTCTTGTCTTGAGGCACCAAATCTCGAATACCTCGACGTTACCTTCGAGATCGACAATTTGGCCACATTTCTCAGTCGTTCTCAATGTGAGTTGAGGACACTGAAACTATTTTTCTGCACCAGCACACCAGCCGCCGTCGTTACTCTGTTGCAACATGTCCCCAGGCTCTCGCATTTCGAAATCAGCACCGAGAATGATGACTTCGTGGAAGAGTACTACAACCTGCTAAGAGGCATTCTCCCCGCCATGAGAGCCTCTGGTACCTCGACAGACCTCTGTCCAAGATTGAGCTCAATTCACATTGTTTTATTTGACTACGAGGACGAAACGAGGGACGAAATGAGGGACTTGGACGATTCCCTTTGCGACATGATCGAGTCGCGTTGGAATTTGCCGCCAGGCTTGCGTTCACTTCAGTGCGTTCGCATTTCGCCTGTGCCCTTCTATCCCTCGGTCTGGGAAAGGTTCGAAGCACTGCGATGTGCCGGCCTCGACCTGAGCGGGCCGACTCGGAGAATTCCGACACCAACTACATCGGACGACGACGAAGATTCTACCTAGTTATAGCTTACGATGGTGCGTCTCCCGCGTCCAAATCCAGTGGCATGCTTATGTTTACTTCATTGTTCGCCATCGAAGGTGGTTGCATAAAATTGCCGCATTTGGTTGCCTGTATCTAGGATGTCGAGACGGCTGGAGTCGAAAGGAGTTGAAATAAAATCAAACGTTGACTTGAACATACGTAGATGCAATGAATACAAGTAGAGAACAGCCGGTAAATAAACTTGTATGGTTCTCAGAAAAATACCAGAGTCCTGTCGTGCATTGGCCGAAAAACGCCCAAGCGTCCGAATACTCGACACCCAAGCGTCACAGCGCGCCACTAGCCCACGCTGCGTGCTACTGGGTCTCGAAATTCCCCTCTCCGCCCTCCGTCCTCCCGCGCTGTCCTGAAGCTCTCTTGGCCACTACGCCATGGGCTGCGGTGTTTCTGTGTGTAGACATCATCCGCACTGGCATCTGCGAACTGGCGCTGCAGCGAAGACAGTAGCGGTTGCCGGGCGTGCACACCGTCGGCAGTCTCAAGTGCAGTGCATCCTTGTGCTCTGTATCACGGACCCGCCTCCTGCGGGATCAGTCTTGCAGTAGGATATCGATGGGAGGCGGGTACACGTCGATCTCGTCAGGGGTGAGGGTCAGGTGCAGCGCCTCCCAATCCGTACGTGGAGAAGGGCAGTGTAGCGACGGCAAGCACAATGGCTCACGCGACCGACGTTGCGCGCAATGGTCACCGCGACCGACGTGCGCGGGTGGTATAGGCCCTGCGCCCTCACGCGCGACTGACCCAAGCGCATCGCGTCTGCATATGGGCGGGTACGGCGTCCGCGCAGTCTTTTCACTCGCCGCGGGCGATCGCGGGAAAGGGCTTTCCACACCGGTGATATTGACGGGGGAAGGTGGACGTCGAGGTCGTCCGGATGTGAGCCGGGTGCAGCGGCTTCACATTCGTGTGTGGGTGCTGCGACGTGGCCGCGGCGTGTGCGGAAATGTGATTGATGTGTCTACGCTCCCCTGCGTACAATCCACCATTCACAGCGACCGGCATTGCCGGATGCCAGGGCGACTGTGCACTGCCTGCGCGCGCGAGCGACGAGAAGCCTGTGTGCATCCCGGGGGGCACGGACGTGTCCGCGTACTCGCGGTATATCAGCGGGGCGAGTACGCTGTCCACGCTGTCTGCTGATTCGACGCCGGTGAGGTCAAGCTCTTGCAGCGGCTGGGCGTCCATCCGGTCGAGGCACGAGATGCTTGGGGGTACGGCACGCCAGTGTATGACGCCCGGGATCTGATATCGAGGAGAGCGCCAGCCGGCTCCTGCGCGCGCGGGGTACATACGAGCGCGCGATGTAGGCGGGGATCGAGCCGTCGCTCTTTGCTGTCTGGGAGAAGGTCAGCGCGCAGAATAGAGGTGCAAGGCGACGGACGCACACGCCAAGGAAGTATGATGATGATGATGATGGTGAGCTCCCCTCAGTTGCGCCGTTGGAAGCAGACGCCGCGCGTATAAATGATTTGGTATAGAGCTGGGATACGAAATCCACAGCGGAGAAAGAAGCGCGGCAAACGCGCAGACCGGACGTCCGCATAGAGGCATGCGACTTTCGATGGAGGTCCTCAGCGCGTGTCGTGAGGTACGTACCCCTCCCCTGGGCATTGTTGACGGCAGTGGCTTTACGACCATCCTCACCGCGGGCGCTGCGACGCGCGGGGTGCGACCCCTCGTCGAGGCGGTGCGTGCGCGCGCGGGTTGCGGGTCCGAGGAGCTTGGGCATGGGGCGTAAACTCGCGGCTCCACATCCCTTGGGCCGGAAGGCACACCGGTCCAGTCCACCTCTATCCAATCCGACAACGCGGCGGCGGGTTCACTCATCGCGGACGCTGAGACGCGCGGGCCCGCGATCCCTCGTCGAGGCGGCGCGCGCGTCCGAGGGGCTTGGGCACGAGGCGTCCAAGAGCTGAAGACCGCGTCGCAATGTCGACGGTTGTAAGTTTTGCTCCGGCGACGGGAGAGCGACCGAAACATCTCCGTCTCCATCCCTCAGGACTGTCCAGCTAGCGCCCCACGACGGCGGCTGCATCTGCATCTGCGCGGAATCCGGATCCAGAGGCTTCGAGCGCGGCGGGACCGTGCGGGCCACCTCCCCCCCGTCTTCGTGTTCTCGTCCCAGTTCTCGTTATTCGCATCGGCCCAAGGGAGGCTGGGCTGGAGGAAGAGACGACTGACACGACACGCCACAGATCCGGGCTCCGGGTTGGGCCAGCGATCCGAAGGCCACGACGGTATGTGTGTGCGTGCGTGCGAGGCCGGCAGCGCCTGGCGCCGCGTCCTCGTCCTGGTGCGGCGGATGGACTCGGAGGCTCGAGGGAGCGGCACCTGGCCCAAAGTCCGCGACGAGGAGCGACGAAGACGCGTGCCTCCGCAGGCGCGGGCACAGGCACGGGGAGTCGGTGTGGGTACAAGAGCGTGGGAGGTACGCCGAGCTGGGCGCGAGCGAGCCCAAGCAAAGGTAGAAGGGAAGGCTGTCGGAAAGTAGCTAGCTGCTGTCCCGCAACGGAATCTACGGTGAAATAATAATCTTAGGTATGCAGATATCCCAGACTAAACACACGTACTGAGGATGTCGAGTAGCAACCCAGACTTGCAGGTACCCAGAACAACGACGGGGTGAGAGAAGCGCCGGCCCGTGCCATGTACCCGAGGAGCCAGAAGAGAAGGACGACGGCGATGTCGAAGTTCCTTCGCCCCTCATACGAGAGAGCACCGTCGCTAGAAGGCTGGAGGGCAAGACGTGCGGATGTGCCCACGAGCGAACTCGGGAAGGAGCGTCGCGGTCGAGTCACGGTCGCGCCGCGGCGCGCGCACCGACGTCCCTGGTGGTGGACTCTCTGTGCTATGATACGTGTCCGCGCGCCCGCGCCCCGTCTCCATCGCCCCCCACCGCCCCGCAGGCGATACGCCTCCACCTACCCCCACTCCCACCCGCGCGCGCGCCCCCGGGTACTTTTGCGCGCATGCTTGTCTGCGCGCGTACTGTCGCTCGTGCCGCCGCACAGTGCGGGCCACGCCCACCTCCGCGTAACACCGGACACCAGCACCCGCCTGGTCTGACACACCAGCACCAACACGAGCTGGCGCGGGCGGCCACGGCGGGGACCGTCCGAGTCGCGGGGTGCGGTTCGGTGTCGCAATGCCCCCAATGCTGTCCTCGCCAGTTAACGCCCGGGATTTCGCGTCCCAGAAGAATCACTCCTTGTCGTGCTCTAAGTATGATCTTGTGTAAGCCCAGCGTAGCCCACATCGGTACACCAACAGAGCCACATGGCTACTGGCTGAGGTAACGAATAGGGTGTAGGAACGAGTACTTGAGCGCTCCGACAACTCGACGCGATTCGATTCCATTGGAAGCCACACCACCAGCCACGCAGCGCCGCCGGGAATCGGGACTCCGAGCTTAGGCGGCGCGCGTGCAGCATCGAGCAGTGCGTAGCCAGCCGTCTCGTATCGTTTCCCAGGGCAGAGTAGAGTAGAGTAGATTTTCCACTAAAAACCGCCGGTGCGAGGACCGTCTATAAAGAGTCCACCGTGCGCCAGTACCTCCAGCGCAAGCTTCGCTGCTTCAGCTTTCTGGCCCCAGTGCTGCTTGCTTCAAGTTTGCCTCCATATGCATCGGATTCCGAAGACACGCGAGTTTCCAAGATTCGAAGGCACGCTTTAGTCGTTTCCAGGTCTCCTCCTCTGCGTTCCTGCAACGAATTCAAACACGCATAGAATACACCGAGTCGATTCGATTCGTGGCTTGTCGTCGTAGCGGTCAACAAAAACGCGGGTGGCTGTGCGCTCATCCTTTTCCTCCCTCCTGCTTCCCCTCTTCGCCCAACAACAAAGCGACACAGCTATAGTATAGATAGAAGTATACAACAACACTCTCATGCACGGCAGTGCTGTGTGAGCGACTTATATTTGAGACGATACTCGACGGATACATGGATACGGGATACGGAATACGGGATAATATCAAGCGGGAGGGATGAGGACAATCGAATTAGGATGTGGGGAAGACAAGATGGGGGGAGGGGGGGACGGGGATAGCGGGGACGGATATCAGTATAGTCCAACACGCAAACACACTCCGACGCAGATGTTCTCTTCTAGTTAGCAGCAGGCACAGCGACCGCGATCGGGCCCTCCTGCGCCTTCTCGTCGACGGGGTACGTGTACGTCGGGGGCGCGACGAAGATCTCCTCCGCGTCCATCGCGACGATCGCGTACTCGTGCTCATCTTGTTCCTGCGAGCTGTTGTTGCCCCGCACGACGCGGACCGCCACGACGGCGAGCACCCACACCATGCGCAGCAGGACGCCGAGCCCGCACCCGAGCACGAACGCGACCGCGCGGCCCTCCCACGGGCCGAGCGACATCAGCGCGTAGTGCACGCGCATCAGGAAGGACGGCTCCTCATGGTGGTGGTGGCGGAAACGCCCGTGGCCGCCGTTCGGCCCATGTGTGAGCGGGCGGACGTGCTCGGGCACGGCGGCCTTGTTGTTGAACCACCACGGCTCGCCAGAGAGGTGCTCGGCGGGGACGGGGGGGGCGGGGACAGGGTGGCCCAGCGAGATGAAGGGTTTGAGCTCCAGCGGCTTCGTGTGCTTGTGCTCGTTATTGTGATTATCGTTATTGTGCCCTTGGAACCCAAACGCAATGCGCAGCGAGTCCGCGAGGCCCGTCGCCTTCTGGCGGAAGCCCTTGCCGCCGCAGGGCGCATGCTGGGGTGCCGCCACAGGGCGCATATGGACAAGCGCGGTGCCATCAGCGCCGCTGACGGCTTCGCCATGGGAGACGTGGCTCGAGACGACGATGACTCGTAGCGGGTTTGCATTCACTGTACACACCAAATCGAAATCAGCAATCGCTCCTCCCCTTTCTTTCAAGCACTCACCAAGCCCGCTACAAGCCAGTGCGATAGGGAGAATAGAGAGTTTCATAGGGTAGGCTAGGGACGTTCAGAAACGAGTGTGGATGGTTAGGCAGACGACGCACTTGTAGTGGTTAATGAGAAAGATGACTGGCGTGGCTGTGCCCTAGGGCCGCCCTACACGACGTGCGCAGCCGATGACAAGGCATCACGTGCGAGGCAATTACACTCGAACTGGCGTCAAATCGCACTCCTAAGTCAAGAGGTGGGCGGCCGATAAAGCCGAAATATCATGCATCGCTTTGCAGTGCCACAGGAGGCCGGTCCGACCCATTTTCGATTTCTTGAGGACTGTTCGCTCGATCTCAGTATAGCTCCCTCAGTTCCTGATGGATCGCTAAGTGGAAAAAGTGAACCCCCCCATAAACATACACTCTGAATAAGACTGCCGGCTCACTTTCATCGCCCTTTGACTTCAAAAAGTTCTTCAAGTGAATTGATCTCTTGTTCTTTGTCGCCGATTTCGGTCCGAACTGCCCTACGTCATCGCTCCTCAACCAAAAAATCTTTTCTCGCCAGTGTTTTCTGAGTGCGGAGAACGGTCCGTAGGCCTTCGGACCGATCAACCGCTCGCGTGGACCCCCTCCCCCCCCCCCTTCTTGGATTTCTGAGCATGATATCATCCATTTTTCTGTCCGCCCACCTCTTGTCCTAAGTACATATTTATGTGGGCCGTGCGTGTATTTTTGGCCTTGGGCCTTGAGATCGCGGTTTGGATTTTTTTGGATGGGAATCTTTGGTCGCGAGTACTTAGCGGGAACCAGGAAGCGGGGTCGGGATGTTCGGGATGTTCGGGGCTGTTCAAATTAGGGCTGTCCTGGACAGACGGCGTTGAATTATGCATATGATTCGTTTCTAGTCATCTACATGAATGAATTCGTCACACATTGCAATCGGTTTCCTCTGAACCGCCGCAGCCGGCCGAGCTCGGTTTCCTGCCCATGGCCATTCAACTTGAAGTTCAACCGAATGCACGGGAAGTACACGGTGTACAGTAAATAAATAAATACACAGGCCGGCAGGGGCCCTGCGTGCTTGAATTGTTTAGTCGTAATAATATATCGCTCGGATGTTCAATTCCGCCTCGGGATGGGAACAAAGTTCAACACCCGAATAATTCTAATTTGAACCAACTAAGTACCTAATTCGAGCCGGTCCATCCCTCTTGGTTGGCAAGAACACACGCTCCTGAAGGCTGTGTGAGTCCTAGCTACAAAGAAAAGCGTAGTGAACCCGAGGCCAAGGTGGAAGTCGGAGTTGCATTGGATACGATCGCGAAACGACGCGAGACTCGGATCCAACCAAGCCGGCGCCGCCGTCGAGCTTTTACCTTGCTTCCCGATCCTCTCCCGATTTCCTCATCCTCAGAAAAGACGAGACTTGTGGAGTCGAACTCGTGGGTCGCACTGGCATCTTGACCTCGGTCCTGGTGCAGCCTCCAGTCTCACTCCATTGCAGGCTGCCACGTTTGCCAGCATGTTGACGAATCATAGCATATACTTACTGTACCGACTTGTATGGTAGCAACGTAACGCGTAACGCGGGGTCGGAAATATTGCCTAAATTCGAGCGTAACACCAAAATTGTAACTTTTCCGGGCTGAATTTGGACCATTTTAAGGAGGTACGGTGCCAAATAAGGCAACCCGTTGCTACATCGTAACCTGAATTTTGCGTAACGCTCCTTGGGCGGTTGATACCATACAAGTCAGTACAGTATGCGTAATTCGAAATCATGACGCCGCTATTTTTTTTTTGTACCCTGTATTCTCTCTATAACAACCGAGGTACAAGGTTATAGTTATCGTGTCTGTTTATAAGAGACTATATTCTGTCCGAAAATTGTAATCGCATTGATATCGCATTCATATATAAGAACCGCGGCGCACGCAGCGTGCCGAGATCTACCCGACAGTGCCGCAGATGTGGCCGGTGTGCCGATGAGCCGAACTCGACGGCACGACCGATTCAGTTTTTCCCGAACCAGGACAGCTCGGCGGAACTGCAATTCGGGAGAAGAAATTCCGCATTGAAATGATTCGGCGCAGGGTTGGGATTCCCAGTGGCCAGCTCCAGGGGTGAGATGGGGGCGCGAAGAAGTCTCGAACAATCGCAATCGGCTTGGGAGCTTGAGTCCAAGCGAGGGCCCTTGAGTATAGCTAGTATCAGGAGAGCATGCATCGTTCTAATTCACATACAGATGGAAAGCATGCCCGCGGATATTCAAATTGAGCCAGACTGAACGAAGAGCTCGGTATATAAAGAAGGGGACCTTTTGGCATAGTCGGTGAATGAAAACTAGTACCCCCCCTCCAAAAGCCGTATAGAGTCAACCACGCTATCAGCAACGAGGTTCTGTCTTATTCTAATAACCACCAAATTAAATCAAATTAAATCAAGGTTGAACTTATCCGGCACTGCTGAGTACGTTGAGCTGATTTTCGTTAGCAGTTCCCGACAAAGAGTGTGAGCGCTTACACCCCATGATGCGCAGAGTAAAATTTCCCGTCCTCCGCTTCCTGCCAGTGGTAATGCCGTGGGATGGTCGTCTGTAGAATTGTTGCCCCACGGCCGCTCGCAGTTGCAAGGTCGGTGGAATCATCAATTAGTTGAACCGTCAGAATCGCGATTCGCCAATGGTGTTCGAACGAGGGTAGAACGAATTCTGGTGGTCAAATTCTGGTTGGCAGTCAGATAACTGCAAATAAGCGCCCCGCGAACAGGAATTACTTCCCCACCATACCCCGCCGACACTGGGGAGTCGGAGAAAACGGCCGAAGATACTTGTGCGAACTTGAACCTTGAATCGGAAAGGGGCAAGGCCTAGAGGCATCCGCCTTTGATCAGTCAAAAAAGTCAATACGGAGAGATGTCTGTAACGAAGGTGGCGACGCTGTAGTCCGAACGTCCGAGTCAGCAGAGAATGCATTGGCGCCCGGGCTCGGATGCAGTTCTAAAGCTGTATGTCCGCCGACACTCCCGAATTTATTTCGCAATGGTTCTGATTGCGTCCCGGACTCCATATACATATGTTCAACAGCCCGTTTCTCAGGCTCGAGCAGAATTTAGACCGCAAATCACATTGTGTGATTGCTTGAAACTTGAATAACTCAATGCCTATGTCAGTCCAATTTACTGCGTTCTGCCACCAGTGTTCCGATCCAAGATCCCAAGTATGTGGCGCTGATGGAGCCACAACGCCCGGAAAGAAGTAAATCTGTGATGTACTAGAATAAGAATCGCTTTGACGGCATGGAAACGGCTCATACAATTCAGTCGTCCAAGAAAAGCCCGCGGCCCAGTGTTGTTACATTTTACTCCTACACTCCTGATATACACGGGTATCCAGCCCAATCGTCCAAATACAGCCATTCGGATACAACAAGCATCAGAACCGCACCGGATCTCTGGAACCAACCGTATGCGTCGTCTCTTCCCGCGCGTCTGGGGGGTAGTGCACGTCCATATCTTTGGGTGACGCATCTGCGACACCCGGGAAAGCGGGATACGTGTTCGGATAGACATGGACATTCTGCGCGGACTGTATTCAACACGACACCGAATTAAAAAAAACAGATGGTTGATTATGCGCACCATGTATTGACTTGCAGGACGCCCAACATATTGACTTGCAGGATGCCTAACAACCGAGTGGCGCGTTGTCGTCCCATTGACAGTGGCCTTCTGGGTGGTACTCTCGTTGAAGAGCGCATTTGGCAGGCGCTGCTCGGCGTCTTCGGTTCTCCCCCGCGAGCGTGCGTTAAGGCTGTATGCATTATTAGGTCAGTTTCTGGGCGCCCTCGTTGCGAAGGCGAGATGACTTGCGTGCTAAGTAGAGAAATCGTATACAGCTTGGACAAGGGAAAGTCCGGGATAAAATTCAGCGAAGTTCCCTGTGGCGTGGCAATCGTCAAAATAGATTCAATGCGAGATAGAATGGGGCTTACAGGGAAAGCAAGGAAAAGAATGACGTCGGCGAGAGCAGCTATGGCAGTGATTGCTCCTGTCTGTACGGTCACTGTTTCCGCGGGTGAGATCGAAGATTAGGACAGTATGAAACGTTGAACACCGACACCGGATAATTCTGTTGATCTGCCCGTCGACTGCGGTGAAACCCGTCTTGCGTTTCGTCTGGACAGTTCTGAAATCAACGGAAAACCAACGACGGAACAAGGATGGCCACAAACCAGGGAGTATGTGAGAACGACTGCAATTAGCACATCGCAGACCGCACTGCACACCAGCCAGAGGATGACCGCGCCAGAAAAGCTTTGGAACTCCCTAAACTCATTCCGAACCGCAGCGAAAATCGTCACGAGCAATCCGCCCCCTGAAACATTGGCTCAGTTTAGTTTCTGGAGACTCAATGCCGGATACTCACCGAAGGAAGCGACAGAGAGAACGCTTATGATCAAGGGCAGTATGATGGACCCGGTGATCACTGCGCATTCCAGTTATCGGTTGAACGGCCTTCACAGAAGATGCATCCACTGACCACTGATGCGCCAGGCCGTAAACAGCTGTACTGGTGTCGATACGGCCACGATTGATATGGCATCTACATTCGAGATTCAACCTCCATGTCAAAATATGCTCGGAAGGTCTTACCTCCAGGGATAACTAAATTCCAAATACGACGGGAAGAATTCAACAAATCAAACGTGAAGGATCGAAAAGTCGAACTCACACAACGGAGATATAATAACCGCCCGTTCAGTTCCTGAAATGCCGAAGATTAGAGGGGAGTAACAAAGAGAACTGGTCTACGAACCGTATCGAATGATCAACGGTTCATAGATAATTCCGATCTCAAATAAGAGGTTGAGGGTCTCCGCAAAGAACAAATAGAGCATCTGGGGGTACCCTCATTAATGCAGCAATGAGACGAAGAACTACTAGCACATACGAAATATCGGATCCAGCGGGTGTCCCTGCACAAAATACATAAGCCGACTTCACGTTGACGAGAAGTGAGGGCGACCGTTTATATGCCTGGTAATATTGGAGCATCTGCATGGAAAGGTTGTCAGTAAACTTCAAGTAGCCACCAAATTCACGAAGAGGATTGACCTGTACAGACATAATCTGGACCGACTCCTCAGCATTTTCGACATTTTTAGCAGTCAAGCACGCACCCCGTAAACCGCAGTGCTCAAGATGGTACCTTCGAGCTGAGTTAGGGTCAACTGCATGGGAGCAAGACCGTCGCACGCACCAATGAGCAAAGGGCCAAAACTGGAGAAAAACGAAAAGGTCGTGAGTGCTCCACGGTCGAAGAGGGGGGGCTATAATTACAGGAGTTCGACTCCGGGGCCAGCCATGTTAGAATTGCAATGAAAGATGAACAAAGAACGGTGAAGAAACGAGAGTAGGGCTGAAAGCAAGAGGCGGGTGGAGAAAGGGGTCAAGGGACGACGATGGAGAAGGGCAGAAAGGGGTCCGTCGCCGATAAGCTGAGAATTATATCAAATCTATAGAACGGAAGACGTTTGATTGTTGCAGCTTGAAATCCGGGCGATCTGATGGTTTGACGTGTGGGCTATAATCAGCCTGAACTTAGTCGCGGACGCATTAAGGATGCTATGGTCGTTTGTGGCGGCTGCGGTCCATCTTCGACTAGAGGGATAGGCGGATGGTAATAAAACAACAAGTTTAAAAGTAAACAGGCAGCGATAGCCTCAGGCGTTTCAACTTGACGAGTCTTTGCCGCCGCCGCGGAGCCAGTATGGGAATTCGAATGTGATCGACATGATTTTGGGAATCACGTACACGTATAGGGCGCTGCTGGCTCTGTTGCCGAGCAACGATCCAGGGATTTGCTTCCTCGTCCAATCCTCGAGGTTCAAGTCAGGTTCGTAGAGTTTTCCACAATTCTGGAGGTCTTCTGAGCGTTCATTCCTTGGGCGTCTATCGAATGGCGTATGATGATAGATGTGAGCCTTATTGTGTGAGCGTGATTGTAAGTATGAGATGTACCGCACGGACATAAGCACGAAACCCGGTTCGGAAGCTCATCCAAATCAAATCCGGAATCATGGTGATGATAACCAGAAAGAACTTCAAGAACCAGGAGGAGCAGCTCATTAGTCAGGCGCTAGCGCTTAGCGAGTGATTCAGCGGCTCTGGGGATCGGCTCATTCCCGGCCATCATCAGCGGCTGTTGCCGAATATGTAGTGTTTGTCGACCGATTTCTAAATCGTCGGTGGACCACGGAACACTACATGTGGGAAAGTACAGTCGACAGCACCATTACAGTGATCCCAAACACTATCATCTCAATTGAAAAGAAAAAAATGAGACAATTACGTCGAAGGGAGAGAATTTCATCCCTGAGAAGAGGGAACGTTCAACGGCAAAAGGCAAACACAGCTTCATGACCGGTTGAAGTTCAGAGCTCCGGGTCCCACAGTGGTCGTCGAGAGCCGGCCAATTAAATCAAGTGGAAATGTGTGAACCTCCATCAATCGCTTCTGTTCATCAGAATCTACTAGAATCTGTCAGCCAGTGCCGGACAGTGCCGATCAGCCGAAGACAGCCGCGTGAATTACTGCTTAGCCGCAGATCTGTTCGGCTGTCGGAGCTTGATAACATCTTACGGCACTTGCAGTCGTCCTCCACTTGTCCTCAGCCCACGCTTTAGTCTTCCATCCTTCAGAGGTAACAGTGATCCACCTGTGAGATTCTGCTTCCGTCATTGGAGAGTTTCTAACCTACTTATTTCAGCTGTACAGCAGCCAATTCGGTTGGTTAGTGACTGTCACTTGCCACTCCCGATTCTGAATCGAAGGCTGTCTCGACACCCAACTGAATCTAAGTCGAATGTTTGCCCTTATGCTCATAGTAATAAAGATGGCTGCGACCCCTAGGCGAATGTTCCTTGCGCTAACTATGAGCTAGACAGGATAAAGAGAGACACTCAACGCACCGTCGGGTGGATGTTTAGCCATTGACGAGCGGAGCATCAAGGATCCTAGCCGTTCAGATTTTCGTCGACTGCATACCCACCTGTCTCCCGCGGTGTCAGTATTATTCGGACCGAGACTGCAGCTATGATGATGATCGTAGACTGAGTTTATTACTGTTATTCTCCTCGGACCAGTCGCTCATTCACAAAACAGCACGCGGGGCAGCTTCTCCAATTGGTGCGGCAAAGCAACCGTCAACCATACACTAGATGATTCCTGACAAACTGTTAAGATTGGATGGTTAGTGACCGGAGCCCATTCTTCGACTACGGCATGCCATGCCGCACAAACCCCGCAACGGAGGTCTCTCTTGTAGGCGAAGAGATTGTAACACTTCTCCTCAGTCTTCGAGAAGATTTGGATTTCGCTGCGAACTTCTCCCAAACCCGAAATATGTAGCCACTCGTCACTGATTTCGATTTCTCAATCGCGACTGTCGCTACTCCATGACGGGACAATTGCCGTGACTTGAAGTTGGAGGTGAAATATCAACTTTCAGCCGGAGGTGTTCAAAAGCCTCGAATGAAGTCGTCGCTGCAGACGTTTGGTAAGAAACTTTTTTCCTGCCTCCGACATGCGAATGTACCAGGGAGACATCGCCATCTCACTCCAACATCGACACTTTGCCGACAGTGCGGGTTGAACGTTGAACGTTGAACTCCGAAATGAAATCGTTGACGTCATCTATGTGTGTTTTCTAATTATTTTTCGTTCGAAATCATTGGTGGCATATAGATAGGAAGTCGAGATTCTGTCTCTGGAGGTATGTAACACCGCCTATTTTCCCAAATGCCAGCTCAAGACTCGAATCAGCACGAGGAAGCTGTGTCAAATAGAGATGATCAGGCCAATGTTCCTTTGGCACCTGCCTTCACGCGGCCTCGCATCCCCTCCCTGATTTTAACAGCCTCTTAGCGTCAAAGGATCGTCCGGTGACCGTGTAAACTGCGCTTTCCCTGCGCTTTCCATAACTCTGGAGCTGATTCACCCAGAGCGGAGTGTAAACACTTCACACATCTGTTATTTTATAAAGAGTTAGATAAGAACACCATCCCTAGACTCGTGTCTCTCTTATGACGGTGGAAAAATTGAGGGATAAGCAGATTTGGAAAATTGCTTGCCGCGGGAACTTCAAGGCATTGTGAGGCTCGAGACTAATTGAAAGATCGCCGCATTACTGAACAAAGATGTGGGAAGTTAAGGCGGCAAGAGACAGCTTAGCGCCGACTGAGGCCCAAGCACCGTGAAAGAAATTGGCGCTGAGCGCTCATTGTAAGACAATCCATGGATTCGGGTCAGAAAGACCATATGTAGGGCGTTAAAGGCTTCAGAAAGACACCCGTTATTTTATAAAGAGAGAGAAGAGAAGAGAAGAGAAGATATATCAGCGGTTAGATCGATTGGAAGGCCTCTTGGTTGCAAAATCTCGTCTGACCTGATTTGAATGAACCCCAATATCGGAGCGGCAGTACGTATAGCAATGACAAGTCGGTGGATTTTTGAATTACGACAGCGAGGGAAAAAGTTCGCCACTATCATGGGACAATCAGGCGGCGGAGTACTAATAGAAATACCGCACGACGCTGATACCAAGAGTAAAACGTCTTTGGAAAACAGACTCCCTACCTTTAGGAACTGGGCAGACTTGGAAGCCTGACTGCTGAATCGTGATCCCGTTACAACGACAGTCGCGGGCGGTATACCATTATGCGCCTGACAGCACACGGAGACGAAGTCTGATCAAGTAATGTGTCACAGCACTTCGATGCAACTGAGGTAAGGGCGAAAAAAAATCTGCTTCAGCATGGCGGATCGGACTCGGTTCAACCTAATAAAAGCACATGAGTTAAGGTAGATGCGCAGATATAGGTACACACACTCAAATCCGCCAGTCCATGAGTTCCGATGTCGCCTCCGAGCCCTCCAGTAGGGACACCCGCAACCCCTCGCCTTTGAGCACATTGAGCTTCTGCCCCATCGAAGGGTCGAGCACATTTTTGCCATCCACGTGGAGGAGCTCCACCGAGCGAAGACGGCAACACGGGCTCCCCTCAGTGGGCACGCGCCAGCGCGACTCGACCATATCGACGAACAGTTCGTAATTGATGTTTGCATGATCAAACCCAAGTTCGATGGAGTGCAGATTCGGGCCGACGGCCGTATAGGTCATGCCGCCGGTGTGGTGCACGGTGAGCTTTGAAAGGAGATCCTCGCCATGGATCCCGTCCCTGGCCATGATCTGGATGCCGAGTGTCTGCACCGTCGGACAGGCCTCGAGTATTTGTGAGATATGGGCGGGGGTACACCACGCCAAGCGCAGTGTTTTCAGTCTGATCGTGGGCCAGCGTTCAATGAGGGAGAGTAAGGGAGCGGGATGGGTGTCGACCGTGTAGATCTCTTCGAGCATGGGCAGCTCAAAATGGTCCAAAAATGATTGCGCACTGATGTACAGGCGACGTAGATTGGAGAGGCGGATACAAGGAAAACTGGCATTGGGAGGGACCTCTGTCAAGTCGAGACTCGCCGCATCCACATTGGGGGTGGTCGACAAAACAGTTTTGATATCGTTGCAGCCCCCGACCAATTTGACATAGGTAAGTTGTTGAAATGGAAGTACGAGGGTGTGTGGAAGACCGGAGAGATCCTCGAGTGCTACACTATGGAGCGCGGGGGCAATCTCGAAAGGGTCACCAAGTTCCGTAGACGCGGGATTCTGCATGGAATCTCTGTCGTCGGAAACATCGATTCGCAAGTAGCGGAGCAGAGGAATACGCCCACGAAGGGGGGCAAGCAGAGGCCAGTGGACCGGTCTTATGAATATACTGGCATTTGTCCAGCGATGAGCGCAACCAACCAGGGTCTGGAGGAGCTCTGCGACGCGGGGGGGTAGCGCGAGAGGCCCAAAACTGAACTTTGATGGGAGAGTTGGACGACCGAAGGAGCAGGGTTTGGAGTATCTCAGCTGGGTATGTATGCGAACACATGATAACGATGTCGGTCCAGAGACTCGATGATGCCAACGCGACATCGCGCCAATATCGGCAGATATGGCCCAAGTGCCACGGCGTCTCTCCGAAAGAGTCGGGCTCCACGTAGGGTAAGGTGAAAGCAAGGAATTTGGATATGATTTCCGGAGGGAGACGACGGATGCACCGAATCGCGTTCTTGTACTGTAGGACCTGTTGGGTGATGTCCTCCCGCTGCTGCGTCAACTCATCCAACTCGACTCCAGGACTGGAACGAGTGATTGCTGCATCGACATATGAGAGACAGTGTTCACCGGCGGATATGAATTGGCCCGCAATCGCAATCTCGGACGCCGAAAGGCGCTGACTGCTCTGGAGGAGCTCCTCCGTAAAGGGAGGACGAACTGAGATCATCGCGTCAGACATATCAAGCAGTTACTGGACAAATGTTCAGAAATTTGTCGAGATGGCTGAGATAGTTTACCGACTTGCTTCTGCGGTCGGCCAAAACGTCGAGTTGACGCGGTTTGCGAGGGACACGACCGTGTCACATCAATATCATCAACGTTACGTCACGTTTGGTTGCCTTTCACCAAAATGGCGAAATGTGGCTGCACGTGATATCGTCGGCTTCAGTCTCTGAGAGCATCGCTGAAGGAACTGAGCTTTTTAATGGTGCCCAAAACGACCCCTTCTCTCCTGCCGCCGGCTCTCGCAACCCAAATTCCAACAACGGTTCCCGGATAGGGACCACCATGTATGAGCGACGAAGAGACCTCATCGTGCGGCTGCGGAACATCAGTCAGAGCGACGTTCACGTCGTCGCTTTGACTCCCTGCTATGTGCAGGCACTGCTGGATGCCAGCACTGTCGCCATGCTCACCCGGCGGATCTCGGAATTGCACAAGGACAGTCTGCTGGATTCCTCGTCCGGTTTTGACCACCTATTTCAGCAGTCGGACGCCACTGCTCCTCCCCGATACTTCGCGCAATAAGACGCTGTGTCGCCGAAAGACCCACCCCTCCGGGGACCCTCACGTCCCCGCAGGCTGGTCGAGCGAGTAAACGGTCGCGCCAAGCCATATCCAACGCGCTCGAAGATAACTTACCCATCTGCATATATTTTATGCCTTGGGATGACATGATGGATATGCAGAGAGAGTACCGTGTCTTCTGCGCGCCGACAAGTGCGTACAATCCCCGGCCGAGCGAGTGACGGCGGTCAGACAATACATGTGGCATAAGCCAAGTGCCCTCGCAGATCTGCCACACCCGCAGATCGAGGCTGAGATGGAGCATTTGCTCGAGGGGATAGCTTTGATTAACGCTGAGATCATGGCGTATTTGCTTGAGAACGGGATGAACGAGCGCCTGAAGAGGGAGGGGTCTGTGTTTGTGCACACGGCCACACGTGAGGTACAACTGCTGGAGTTTGAATTCATTCGGTATTACTGGAAATTGTGGAAGCTGCCTGTTTAATTGGGTGGCCGATGCGGAGACGCTGTAGGACGAGATAGAAGTGGGCTTGGCCGTTGAGATAGAAATACCACCATGCTGAAGCCACATGGCGCCGAATTAAAATATCGATACATGTCGGGGCCAGAAACTTCAGAGAAGTTATATACATCCTTTACCAAGGCAGCCCCGTCTCGACCTGAAAGGTGAAGCGAAGAAACCGTTACACCTCAGACTCCGCCCGTCCAATAATCTCTTGCTTCCCAATATCGGCCGTTACCACCTACTTGGGGCGCGCGAGCCGCTCGCGCGTCGGCTGGAAGCATTCCGGGAGCCCTGTCGATTCCACGTAGGGTAATTATAAGTAAGGCGAAAGCGAGGAATTTGGATATGATTTCCGGAGGGAGACGACGGATGCACCGAATCGCGTTCTTGTGCTGTCGGACCTGTTGGGTGATGTCCTCCCGCTGCCGCGTCAACTCATCCAACTCGACTCCGGGACTGGAACGATCGATTGCTGCATCGACATATGAGAGACATTATTCGCCGACGGATATGAATTGGCCCGCAATCGCAATCTCAGACGCCGAAAGGCGCTAACTACTCTGGAGGAGTTCCTCCGTAAAGGGAATACCCAGTCACTCCAGAGACCACGATAAGTCCACTCGAACTTTTGTTGCGCGCGCGGCACTAGGACACTAGGTTGCGAGTGGGAAGTCAGGACTGGGAGCCTGGGACACTGTGGTGCCTTCCTGCGGTCGGTTCGGAACGAGATGCGACGATGAGATGGTGATGCTTTCGATACAGAACACTTCTAGCTACAGTGCCCGTGATCTATCTACAATGCCAATGCCAAACGCAACCAAACACCCCTCCGCACCCACTACCACATGTGCCCACCACGAAATGGCGGCGTCCCCGCCGCCCGCGTCCCCGCCTCCCGCGTCCCCGTCAGCTTTGCGCACCCTCCTCAAGTCCACTCCCGACCTCTTCTGCGCGCATCCGCTCCGCCTCCGCTACCTCCGCCGCCCTCAGCTTCGCCACGGCTTTCGCCTCCTCCGCTCCTCGTTCACCTTCCAGCTCGGCCATCTTTGCCATAAATTCGGCTTGCGCTACCGCCAGTGGTGTGCCCGCCCGGGGTCTGTAGTGTCGTAGACGCCTCGAACTGAATATACCGTCCATGTCCAATCCTTCAACCGTTTCCAGTGCATATGAGTTGAGTAAGCGCCGTTGGATTCTGTGGGGTTCCGACCACCGACATGTGAGTTTTCTTTCGTTGCTCACCGTCTTCACGAGGTCGCTCCGGAACACCTGGATGAGCTCCCCCGGTTTAAAGATGATCTCGCCTTCGGTCGACCCGAGGACTTTGCAGTCGAAGGCTGCCTTGCGGGCTGTGGCGTATGCGATCCGTCTGTCAAACACATCCAGTCGTTGTTGGTCCACGTAGGCCATGTGCACTGCGGCGTCCCCTTCCGCGAACGCTGTTGTTGCCACTTCAATTGGCGTTTCGGTGGTGTTTACTATCTGCCCGAACAGCAACTCCTTTGGGCGGAATTTTACCGCCGGTAGTAAGCGTGCGTTGAGGATTCGGATGGCTTGGTCAAAGAACAATGGCCAGTTCTTTGGCAAGTCGTCTTTTGTCATTGACTTCCAGCCGTCTTCGCCCACGTCCGGCGCGCACAATCTTGCCAGCACGTATATCAGTAGCTTGTTCGCCCCCTCCACCTACTGTACTATTTCGACCAAGTGTTCAGGTGACGGGTGACGGAGGGTCGTGAACTGAACACTTTTGGTATAGGTGACGGTGACGACGGGATTTTGGGGCCCAAATAGGCCTAAAAACGCGAAAATTTCTAGTCCGGCGAATGCCGGACTACTAAATATGGGAACTTTCCCATGATTGCTGAGAAATGAACACTTTAGCCAGTGAACACCTTAGGTGACGGTGACAACCCCGTGAACACTTGGTCGAAATACTACAGTAGTCTCCCGTAGTCAGACCCAATGACAAACTTTCCTTTTTAGGAGTGAGTGGGAAAAGTTTTAAATAGGGTCTGATTTCGGTCGCGCTGCTGAGATGGGCGGTCGAGGTTCGGCACCTTCCGTGACGAAAAAGGAAGGAGTGTCCTAATTGAGAAGCCATCAATCGCCCACGGGGTTTCACCAAACGCGTCAACAAATCAAGTGGAACTTCCAAACCTCCACGTCCAGCACGCGCCCAACTCACATCGCGACTTTGGATGCATCGGCGATGGATCCTGCCTAAGGGAATAATATTTGGATCACATTACACACCGCAATATCCCCCTCCCTGTCAACTCCTCCGAGTCTGGGCCATAACAGGATGCCTGTTTTCACTACCTGTGATGACACCGCAAGCGGATTATTACACAGGCTTTGGCTTTGTCGAAACCGAAACTCCCGAGGCTCGAATATGGGCAGGACTCCAAGCAAGATTCTTCGGACCAAAGTGAAGCCCTCGGGGGTATAAAAATGGAAGGAATAGACGCCAGGAAGGTTCCAAAAGAAATACAGCTGTGAAAACAGCCATATAACAGTCATCTACGCGTGTATACGAAAGGCGCGTCGCCGTTGTCGCGAGCTTGTTTGTGCTTCACGTGCCTGATGTATCTCCGTGATTTGACCGCCCATGGCGACCTGCCATCAAAACACAGACTACCCTCCACCAGGCCGTTGATCCACGGGGAATACGCCGCCACGCAGTGGAATTTGATCCCACGTCGGTCACAGAACGCCTTGACCACTTTGTTTTTGAAGTGCCTGCCGTTATCGACCATGAAGGCTTCCATCTCGAGGAAGTTATCGCATATGTGTTCCAACACCGTTTCCGTTGTGTCCGCTGACCCGTGCTCCCTGTACTTGAACCCCCAGATGAACTGGGAACAAGTGTCCACGTATAGTCCGATTTTTGTAGCCTCCCACGCCCAGCGGCATGGACAGGTAGTCGCCCGCCACCAACTCGAACGGATGTCGCCGTATCACCGGTTCCAGCAGGGAATGCAAGTGCACGGGCCCGAATCCCTTGCAGCGTGCACAGTCCATGATCGCGCTGATGATGGATTCATCGAGCTTCGGACTGTGGTACTTGTCCATTAACGTGAGCTTGATGCTGTCCCTGTGGAAGTGGCCGCCCTCGGCGTGGACCTGTGCCGCCTTCTCCTTCGCCTCCGCCTTGGTGAGGCACTCTCGCCTTGGTTTCGCGCGCACCCCTACTCCCCCACCCAACCTCCATAGTTTGCCGTCGTCGATGAAGTATTGTGTTGCCCTGTGGCGCGCGCGCTTGCGTTCCCGCATCCTCGGTCCTGAAGTCCAACTCGAGGATCGCGTCGAGTATCTGTAGGTAGATGGGTTCATCCTTGAAACGTTCGCGCAGCTGCATCGTGCCCTCGGGTACCGCCATGACCAGGTACGTGTCCCCCGCCTCCTCCATCGTGAATAGGTCGTTGACTATCCCTGTTCTCGCCTCCCAGTCCGGTGATACTGTCCACTCGCTTCCGTCGCCCGTCTCCTTGGGGGGTGCCCTCGTTCGCCCGACTTAGCGCGTCCGCCACCGCGTTAGTTGTGCCTTTAATGTGCTCTGCCCCCACTATCTGGTATCCCATGATGCCGTCCCTCCAACGCGTGTGTGTTACGTTGAGCTTGTCGTTTACCATGATGTCCCGCAGTGCCTGGCAGTCGGTTTCGAGCTTTACGGCTGGCCCCAAATTATGTTGGAGAATTTGTCGAGGGAGTACTTCAGGGCCGCGAACTCCAGGAGGTGGGGGGGGTACCTCTCCTCCGCCGGTGATGTGCGTTTCGAGGCGAACGCAATGGGGTGCCGTCTTACTGCTGCCTTGCCACCCGGGAGGACCGTACGCATTCTTTGTGATAAGACGCCCGCAAATGCGTCTTTGCTCCCGTCTGTTGTGACGATGAAGGGATGTTCTTTCACTTCTTTGTAACGGGGCGCTCGTAGCACGGGTTCGGATAGGAGTGTACGTTTGAGCTCAATAAAGCACCTGCTGTGCTCCTCGCGCCACACCGGTTCCAGTTTGAAGGCTTGCATCGCCGCTCTCCATATTGGTTTTCTGGCCCCTGCCGGCACATTGACCATTTTCAGCAAGTCTCGCAATGGCTGTTCGCGTCGCGTGTAATTTTCGACCAGGTCTCTGAAGTATGACGTTAGGCCGAGGAATGCGTGTAGGTTTAGCGCGTGTGGTGGCTGCTTCCAGCTCACTATCGCCGTGAGCTTCGACGCGTCAGGGGCGACGCCTTTAGGTCCTACGGTGGCGCCTGCGAAAACCGCCTCGGTCATGAAGAGCTTGGTTTTGGTGGCTGACAGCGACATGCCCTCTTCCCGGAACCTGGTGAGTATCGTTCGGAGCTTTTGCATCATCTCACCGAACTCGTTGGCTGCAGTGGCCCCGTTGTCCACGAAGAGTTCCAATATCTCCTTCACCAGGAGGTCGTGTAGTCTCGTCGCGCACATGTGGCCAAATTCGGTTGGCGCGTCCGTGAGCCCAAACGGCATTCGTAGGTAGGCGTATTAACCCTTGCCCGGTACGAACATAACGATATACGGTTGGACCGCCTCGTCGACGTGGAGCGTGAAGAAGCCTGAAGCGAAGTCGAAGATGGATATATATTGGTGACCGGATAGCCTGCGTTGCTTGTCCCTGATGTCGCCCTGCGGAAACGGAACCACCTTCAGCAGTTCGTTCAACTCGTGAAAGTTTTGGCAAATCCGCCATTTCGGGGCTTTAGCTGGTGTGGGCGTTGGTTCGCTTCGCTCCTGGGTGGTAGGTCGTAAGCCGGTGGTAGTCCCGCCCGCACGCACTCGTCGTTGAGCGCGTGTTTCAGCTCCTCGTGGGTTAGTCCGCCTCCGTCGTGTTCCTTCTCGGCCAATTTGATCGGTGACACGCATTTGACGTCTCGAGGGTGAATCGGTCGTATCACCCCCGCGCGTTCGAGTACTTCAACTTGCTCGTGCAGGTATTCTGCTTGCGGTCTCGACAGCGGTCGTTGCTGTACTTTCGTGCTAAACGTCTTTTCGGGCGGAATTTTCGGGGCGTACACGGCGCCGGCGACCGGGAAGACCTCGCTAACGGCTAGTGCGAACACGTCCGCATATTCGGCGACCAGGTCTCGCACCTCCTGTCGTTGCGCTTCCGTGAGGTCTGGTCCGATTGTTACGGCTTCCACAACGTGCTCGACACGTTTCGGGTTGAACGGGTCCGACGCCCTGGTGAATACTGATTCCGCTGGGTACGTTGTGTAAGCGTCGGTGTCGTACAGGTCATCCTGTTCGGCTGTGTCATTACGTGTGTCAGTGGTGTTCTCAGCGAGGAAGACCGCTCGGGTGGTACTCCCCTGGCGGGGGTCGCGCTGGCCCCCACTGAGATCGCACGCGCTCGCGGGACGGTTCCGTCCTCCCGCGATTCACCGACATTTTCGCTTGCGTTGCTCCCCTTCATTGTTCTCCGCTTATTCGGATCTGCGTTGGGCGTTTCCTCCGCGTTCGGACTGTCAGCTGACAGTGTTTCTTGGCGATGACTGCTTTGTACTCCCCTCACAGGGGTTGCACCGACCCCCACTGAGTTTTTGCGCGCGCGTCGTTTACGAGCTCTCCTCCGTTCGTCGCCTGGCTCTCCACCCCTGCCCACCACGTGCTCAGCCCCTCCTCTTCTCCTTTCTCGCTTACTTCTGGAAGGTGACGGTTAACTATGTTCTCCCGCGGCGGTAGCAAGCATTCAAGTACTCCCCTCGAGGGGGTCGCGCGAGCCCTCCCTGAGTTTGTGCGCATGTACGGCCAGGCGTCTTCTGGTCGTACGTATATCTCCGTTTTTAGCGGTGACGGTGCGTCCTCCCTGTCTTCCACCTCCTCTATCGTCACCTGTCTTCGTTGTGGCGGTCTTTCCCCTTTCTCACCCTCGGCCTCTTCCCTTTCTTCTCCCTCGCTGTCTTCCTGAATAGTTTCTAGAACATGTCGCTTGTCAAAGTCTCCACAGTCCGTTGTTTTAGTGGAATGTACTCGCCTCGCGGGGACGTCCACGAACGAAACAGCCCCCGTGAAGGCCGCGTGCGTGCCATTTGCGCCCGGCGGCTTGAATTTCTTCCACCATGGGTCTCCGCGTTGGTTCGTCAGCGTCGCCCTTCTCCCCGCGGCCTCGATGTCTACCACGTCTCGCTTGTAGTTGTGCACCGCCGCAAAGGTCATTTGTAGTGGTTTCCCGAAAGAGGAACTCCCATCCTCCGCCGCTGTCGAACACCTCGAATACCCCGTGAGCCTGTACGCCTTCCACCTCTACCGTCCCCTCCCACGTAGCCTCTGACTCCATTACCTGGCCGCTTGCCATCCTCAGCTTCTTCCACGGTTTTCCTCCACCCCCCAGGCGCTCACGATTTCTCTCCCACACCTTCTTGTCCATCGTGTTCGCCATTGCTCCGCCGTCAAACAACCCCTTCACCCGCACCCGCTCTCCCTGAGGTCCGTGCATGCTCACCCAATGTACGAATGGTTCACATTTCCCACTCTGCCCAGCTCCCACCTCGTACAAGTCGACGATTTCGAATTCGGATTTCCAAGAAAACATTCGCGTTTTGTACGAGCGGGTAACCGGGGCCGTCTAACTGGCCCTGATTCCCGGGTCGACCGTTGAGCCTCTAGTCGGTCGACCCCTCCCCAAAATCCCCTTCCTCCGCATCTCCGAAGTCCATCCAGTCTGCCACCGCGTTAACCGGGACCGGCGCCGCCCGCAAATACTTGTTCACTATGCTTCTGAAGGTTGACTCCTTCCACGGAACCTTGGGTCCTGGGGCACTCGCTGCTTCGGTGCTTCGGGGTGGTGATTTTCCCGCATGAGAAGCATTCGCCCGATCCTGGTGCGAGCGTCCCCGGGGCGAGCGGGTACCCCCCGTTGTCCTCGAGGCGTGGCCTGGAGCCGGCGTAAGTGTTCTCCCACACTGTGACGCGTCTTATGGTACTCCGCGCGGCCTGGCCCATCGTCGCGTAAGAGGCTCCGTCCGAGTTTCTTCCGCTATCGTCCTGAGTTTCGCTAGTCCTTCTTCGCTCAACTCCGTCGCTGACCCTTGGCCGAACAGGTTACCGCTCCCCCCTCCCTGGCCGAATGGATTAGCCCCCGGTGGGTTCGCGGGTGCTTTCGGCGTGTTCAGCGCTGCCTGCTGCATCTTGCGCCGCCATTTTGCTGATTGGGGTAGTGGGTTCGATGCCGTACTGACGGCCTTTGTCGCGTGCGGCTAGATCGCGCACCACTCTCTCCATCTCCTGCGCCTTCTCTCGCTTTTCACTACCCCCTCGCGGATGTGGACGCGGTCGACTGCCTTGATGGCGTCCGTGTAGGTGGTCCAATTGGCTTGGGTCGGTGGGACCTTCTCACGTAGCACTTCGCCAGATGCCGCTCGTGGTGGTGTCTATCTTCGCGAGCTTCGCGTCTCGAGTAGTTTGCTGGCGAAGTTTCACGTGCGCGAATACGGAAGCTCCGCCCACCTGGACTGTGGTGTCAAGCTCCTCGACCTTGAGCTTCATTCCCATCAGCTCCCTCTCCAACTCCTGCGTCGTTCTCTCGGCTTTCTGCGGTCCCGGGAACCTCGTCGCGAACGCTGCCTGCCACGCGGCCCACGTCGTTGGCGCATTCGCGCTTGCCTTGAGGTCCTTGTACCACTTCTCAGCGGGCGAATC
>JARKIC010002452.1:0-61384 GCA_029378375.1 Mycena olivaceomarginata
GCTGCCCAAGATACTTGATCTCCGGATCCTGGAAACACAAATTCTGCAGCTGATTCTCAATCGACTGCACCTTGCTCATCTTCGCTTTGATGCGCTGCACTTCGACGCCCTTGCGCGCCAGCGCCGCCTTCATCCCCTCCTCCTCGCTCGGCAGCAGGAACATTAGCGCCTTGCCTTTGCTCTCGTATCGCGCCGTGCGCGCCGTGCGCCCCACGCGGTGCACATGTCTCTGCGTCCTCCGGCGCGTCGATCTGCAGCACCCAGTCCACGCGCGGAAAGTCGAGCCCGCGCGCGGCGACGTCCGTCGCGAACAAAACCGCGTGCGCCGCCTGCGTGAATTTGGTGTACATCGCCAGCCGCGCCGTCTGCTTGAGCTTCCCGTGGATCTGCAGGAGCGGCACGCCCGGGTGCATCTTGCAGAAGGTCTCGAAGACGAAGCGGACTTGTTTGAATGAGGAGAGGAAGACTAGGGTTTTGGACTGCAGGTGCGTCTTAATGAAGCCCAGAGGATGAAGAGTTTTTGGTCGAACGTGCAGAAGAGGTAGTGGTGCTCGAGGTTTGGGGGGATCGCGCTCGAGGTGGAGCTGCCGGTGTCCCCGATGCCGATGTGGACGGGATCCTTGAGACTGAGACGGGCAAGATCGTTAACCGAGTCGGTTTGTGTGGCGGAGAAAAGGAGAGTTTGGCGGGATTTGGGGAGGTGGGAGGGCAGGGCTGAGAGAGTACGGGAGAAACCCATGGCCAGAATCCGGTCGGCTTCGTCGAGAACTGAATAGACACAAGGTGTTGCACCCCCTGGTAGGAGTAGACAGGAACACACCCAATACCTGTAGGTTGTCGGCCTCAAAGCCCACAGTCTGGTCCATATGCTGTAACAATCTTCCTGGAGTAGCGACAAGAATATTCATTTTGGACAAACGATCCCGTTCGTCTTTGAGATTCTTTCCACCAATTACGAGCCCCGCAGAGAAGGTACGGAACGGGCCAATAGATCGCAGCACCTCGCATATTTGAATCGCCTGACAGATTCATTTTAATAGAGGATGCATCGTTCATTCAAAAGCACACACCAGCTCCCGTGTCGGAGAAATCACCAACGCGCCCAGCCCATCCGAGGGCCCCCATTTCCGGCGGTACAGAATCTCCAGCACAGGGACCAGGAATGAAAGCGTCTTCCCGCTCCCCGTCCGTGCTGCGCCGAGCACGTCCTTGCCCTTGAGCGACACCGGCAGACTCTGCGTCTGGATTTCCGTCATGTTCGCGAAAAAAGCCTTGAGCCCTGCCCGCACGCGCATTGATATTATTATGCCCATAGAATCAACGCCTACATACGCGTTTAGTTGGCTCGGAGACGGGAAGCTCGGCGAAGGTCTTCAGATCCTCGGGGGCCACCTGGGTTGAAACACTGAGCATGGATGATACACGCTTGTGCTGCCGCGTACATATGCTTGAGCCTCGCGTTCGAGCATCTCTTTCTGCTGTTTCTCGGACAGTTTCTTGGCTTTTGCAGGTCGTAGCAGGGGCGCTCCCTTTTTCGATTTTTTGGATGGAGTACGACGGGAAGGGCCGGCAGGCATATCGGCTGGCATTGTGGTTGGGACCTCGGACTGAAGTCGCGACGGAGGAGGAGAAGAGAAGAAGGAGGAATTAGTCCCGCAAAGAAAATTGGTTGGAAAGCCTCGGATTCGGGGAACGAATTTTGGAGTGGAGAGCGGGGCGACCGCAACCGGTGCGGAGCGCAGCACCTCCTTGATTAGGGCGCAGACGTACGGGAGCGCCTTCTGGTCCTCGAGCGTGAGAAGGCGCCCCGTGCCGCCGAGGTGCGCGTCGATCTCGTCCTGCGCGCGCTTCTGGACGGCGGGGTGGGTGGACATGAAGAGGAGGAAGGAGGCGATGGCAGAGGTGGTCTGCCAGCGGGCGGGCGCGTCAGTGCACGGGATAGGAAGGGAGGAAGTAGGATAATATATGGAATTGCACGCACGGTGTGCGCCCCGCCGGCGTAGATCGAGCCTGCCGTCCACTTGAGTTGAGTATCCCCCTCTCCTCGTCTCCGTGCTGACTCCCCTCGTCCGAGTCTGGGGGGAGGAAGTACTGCGAGAAGAACGAGTCGGAATGCGTGCCGGTGTCCTGTTCGTCACGGAATAAAAATTATAGCACCTGTAGACTGGAGACGGGAGACGCACGATCCTGTTTTTCGCCCACTCAAACGGAACAGTCTCGATATCGTCCAGCATCTTCCTGTTCGCTTTCAACACGCGCTTGAACCTGCCGAGCGGGAACCACGCCGGGAGGAATCGCACTGCACCGTTTTTCGTTAATTCAGAAAGCCGTGTATAGCAGGGAGGGCTCACGGAACGGGAAAATCTCGATCCAGAAGAACGGCTGGGTCAGCTTCGTCAGCGCGTTTGCTCCGTCCTCGATGCCTCGATGAGGGTCACGAAGAAGCCGTCGTCGTCGGTGGAGACGTCGTAGCCATATGCAATCTGAGTATTCAAATATTGAGTATAACGCAGACGCCCGCCATGCGTCGAACTCACCTTGAGCGCCGTAGACGCGACGAACCTGTATATTCGTCAGATAAGCGCGTCGTCGTCCCGTATCCCGGGCGAGAACAGAATAGGTACATGCACGTCTTGATCAGCCCGGCGAACGCCTCCGGATTTTCCGCCAATCCCCTTATCAGCACCCCCAGCTGGAGCTCCTGTGCCGGCCTCCACGCCTGCGCCTGCGCCGCGCGCCGACTGAGGCCCGCGTGCAGCATCTTGCGGTAGCGCGGGTGCGCGGAGGACAGCAAAAAGATGGAGCGCGCGCGCCCCGCGAGGGTGGCCATCCATGACGGGGGCAGCCGGAGTAGATGAGCGAGCGCGCGTCGAGGAGGTCTGTGACGGCTTTGGCGGAGTTGAGGATTATTTCGGTGCGGTGGAAGACGCGGAGGGAGATGATTGGGCCTGTGCGGGTTGGTTGGGGATGAGATGGGATGAGTGAGTAGGGGAATGTGAGGGTAGGGATAGAGGCGAACCGTGTTCCTTCGCCCAGTCAGCGTACTTGAGCCAGGGCTGGCTCGTCGGGAGCTGGTGCAGATTGCCCGTGATGTACCTGCGCGGCGGACCCGGGGGGAGTGGTAGTCCTCGTTTTGGGGAGACGAAACGATGGCATAGGATGCCTGCAAGTACGAGGAAGAGGGGAAGCAGGTATTGGTATTCGGTGCCTGGCATGCTGAGGAAGAGTGCTCAGTGGGTCCACGGGTCTTGCGAGTTGTTAAAGCTAAAACAGGTGTTTATACCACACATTAGTTTGACGCTTTCAGGGTCGGGCCGAGCCACTTTCTCCAGGAATAATAGCAGGATGAACAGAGCGTCATAGAGTGATGCAAGGATGGAAGCAGATAGCTGAGTCGGTGAAGTAAACCGACTTTTCACGGCTTTTTGTGAAGACAATCGTTCTAGACCTGACCATGTCGACCTAAGAATTGAGCACCCCTATTGATGAGGGTTTCAAGGGAGTTTTATTTGCCGAACATAGAGTAGACTCGAACCAGCCCAGCGATATCTATGACGGTTATTATCGTTCTTTATTCCAACATTTAGGATCAACTGTCAAGTCCCTGGTCGGTGATCCAAAGCCGAAGATTTGCCACCGCATTTGGACAAGTGCATGAATCAACTTCCAGCTTTCACCCACATCACTCAACATTTGGAGGCGCCACGGTCAGGTGCATAGGTACCTATAGGTACCTATAGGGGGACCCATAGGCACCTATGGGCACCCACATTGACGGCTTGGAATTCTTCACAAGTATACTTGATGCGCTGCTTGACTTTGTCGCTTTCTGCCTCTCTCTCTCTTCCATGAGTTCCCGAAGCGACAACGCGAGTATCTCTTTTTTGAAGTCATTTTTCTTTACTGACTGGCCTGTAGGACCCCGCTTTCCAAGCCTTTCTCCGTGAACGACAGGCAGCACGAGATTGGGACGAGTACATTGCTCAACGGGCACCCGCCTCTAGTCAGCAAGCAAATACTGCAATTCCACCGCCGACGCCCAGCGCTTTACCCATGGATCCGCCGCAACTGGTGCCCAGACCTTGTGAGTCTTTGGATTGTTTGCTTCGCAATTTTCACTCACTGTCTTCAGCGCGGATCACTGAGTCGTATCTCAGCGCGCGCGCGCTTCCAACCCCACAGAACCACCCGATTGTCGCCCCTGCAGCATATGCACCATACCTTGGGGCATCGACACTCGCTCCATCCTCAGTGACCCTCAATACTACGCATGTAAACCAAACTCGTCTGTTGAGTGCACAGGCAGTTCTACCTCGCAGGGGCAGCCGTCGCGGTGGCCGCCCGCTTGGATCGACTGGCAGACAAGGGCCGTCGATTGCTCCTGAACCTGCTCTCTCAATGCAGTCGTGCACATTCCAGGATAGTGACGGGGTGTGGAAATTTCGAATTACCGTCCAAGTCTATCCGCCGATGGTGCAGTCGTTTTCACTTACTCTTTACTTGTGCTAACTCTTTTCTAGATGGAGGACAGCAAGGTGGTCCCAGTGGTCTTTCACTCATTGAGCCGCGACTGGACCAACTATCTCGAGACCAACGGCCTTCTTTTCACCTACGAGTTTTCCTCTACGACACCCGTCCAGGTGTTTCTTCAACATGTCCTCACGGACCTGCGTCGGCGCAACTACACACTCCCTCCGGTCCACCATTTCGGTGACACCTCCGGCGCCCCGATGTCGCACATCCAGCTGCTTGCACTGATCAATAAAGGCAAGCCCAACAAGAACCAGATAAAACTTCACCCCGTCATCAAGCCTGCCATCTGGACGATTGAAAACCTCGCTGCCGACAAAAACTGCTTTGCATCACCTGAACTCTGCATCGAGGCGGTGCCCAGCAGAATGAACCGCTTTATTTTGCGCATCAGTGAGTTGTTGTCGGTTCTTGTGGTGTTTTCCACCAACTAATGCATCTGTAGTACCGATGGTGTATCCGCTCTATCGTCAGGAGGGACCGATTTCACACATCTGCTTGAGTAACGAGACGTACGCTAGGTTCCCTCGCGATGGAGGGAGTGTGTGCTCGCCTGCAGGATCAATTTGCGAGTGTGAAGAAGGGGAGTGGAGTGATTTGGTTGATGAGGAAACGACCCGGAACCTCTTAGTATGTGATGCGCACCTGTTCTTGCTTTTCAGGCTTATGTGTTTTACAGATCAATGAAGTGTCTTCCTCCAGTATCAGCACCTCATCATCGTCCAACTCCAACTCGGGCCCACAACCTTTGCGGCTGCTTGTCACCACCACATCCAATACACTCCAGCCTGCCGGCACTGTTGCGCAGCTGCCCTCCAACGCGTTACTCAGCCCGCTTCCCCGGCTTGCACTTCGGTCCCTTCCAGTGTCGTCCCCTCTCACACCGCCGTCTGCTCCACGCCCTCTCTCGTCCAACATGTTGCCCAATGCGATCTGGAACGAAAACACTGTATTCAGGCCAGAGCTTGACGTGGACGGCATTTTCGACATCGACGAATTCATGTCCAGTGTGTACAGTACTGCCTCCATGGGGGGGATCCAGCCTCCTCTCCACATCCGGGCCTCTGACCTCGACGCTGCAAGCACACAGTACATGAAGATCATCGATGAGTGCCTCGAGCAGGGTGACTGTGAACGGCTTTTGGTGAAAGCTCACCAGCGTGTGTTTTCTCTGTAAGTCGCTCCCGCTTTCAGCATGCATGGTGCTCATTGTTTCACAGACAATACCCCCACTCGGCCTCTGGTCCTGGCGTTGAGCGAGAAGTCTTGTGGAATGCCTTCTGTGCTTTCGACAAATCTGCACTTCTTATGCCGCGCGAGGACGGCTGCTCCACCTTGCGGCCTCTGTTCACCTCCCCTGACATGCCAGTACCTGAGACACATATCAGGCTTATTCGGCGTTTCGGCGCTGTCATTGCACTGCTCCTTATTTCAGGCCGATGGCCTACGCCCCTGGATGCTGCCTTACTTCAGTTTCTTATCCACGATGGGAACCTCCACGCCCTCCATCCGGCTTTTGTGGGTGAATGGCACCCCCAACTTCGACACCGCATCCTCGACCTCCTTGACCTCGGACCTGATGCTGACCTGACGCCCTTTGATTCCGACTTGGCTACATACTTTGACACCAATGTACGTTAAACCCATATTTATATGTACTGTGCTGACGTGTTAAACAGGCCTCGGTCTATCGGGGACAAGATCTCCCCACCCATCTTGCTCTCGCCCCTCTCCTCCTGTACACTGCTACGGTCGGAACTGCACTCCCCAACAACCCCTGCTTGAAGGCGTTTTGGGAGGGTTTCGAACTCAAGTGTCCGCGCACCGCATTCAGCTTTCCTGAGGTAAGCGAGCTTACATCTCTTTCCCTTCATTCCTGATGCAGTCACAGATTGTCCGCTCATTTCAGGGCGGTTCAGAACGTTTCCTGTCCCTGTCTGCAACAAGTTTCATTGCCGATCCCGACGACTTGCTTTCCAGCGCACGCTTCTTAACTCCCACTAACACGGTGCAGTGGACCGCAAGCCTGCGTACTGAGACTGGTCAACCATCCCTCACCCTGCGATCACTCTTCGAGACTTTTGTCCAAGGCAGAAAACATCCCATGCCCCCTCCAGTTTGAAGCTGCACGTGGTTCCTTCCCTCGCATTGTTGACCTGTCCCGTATCGATACACTGGGCTGGCGTGCACAGATGGTCGCATGGGCCGCTACTGGGTCGCCGTTCATCGATGTGGGTTCTGACCCGATTGAGGTACATCTTGTTGTCTCTGCACTGATATGAGCTGACTGCCGCATCTCAGATTGGCCCCATTTCGAGCACCGAACCGATGTACACGAGTGAATATTCCGAGCTGTATGCAGGTGCTGGGACGATCTGTTTCCGAACCTGTACACGTTCAATGCGGTATCCTATTGAATACCTTCAAGGCCTTGCTCGTGCCCACTACGAAGACACGCAGGAACCCTCCAGCTTTCAGCAGGCATACGACTTTTGGATGCTGCGCGAGTGTCTCCGTGCAATTGGACGCCACAGCATGACCTAGCTCGTCTTCTCTGTGGTGCAATACCTCCCTATGTGCTTTTGTTTCTTGTGTTGCTATTACCAGCTTGTCTTTCATCCCTGTATCCCTCGTCACTGCTCTTTTGTCATAGTTTCTGCCACCACCTTCTCTTTCAGTCTTCACGTTGCTCTTTCCCTTCCACTCCCTGTCTGCCGCCTTCCCTTTCGTTCGCCACGTGCTACTTGATTGTCACACCTACAATACTGTACCCTTTCTCTGTGCTCACAACTAGTTACTCTTCGCATTGCTACTTCCTTCCGCTCCCATCCGCTCCCATCCGCTCCCGTGTGCTGCCTTCCCTTTCGTTCGCCACGTTGCTACTTGATTGTCATACCTACAATACTGCACCCTTTGTCTGTGCTCACAACTAGTTACTCTTCGTATTGCTACTTCCGCTCTGTCTGCTGCCTTCCCTTTCGTTCGCCACGTTGCTACTTGATTGTCATACCTACAATACTGTACCCAGAAGTGCAACGGGATTTACAGTTCATTTGAGTGATGTCTGCTGTCGACTTTCTCTGTTGCTCTTTCCTCAAGCGGTTTGGTGCGGAAACAGTCCCCAGCTGAAGCAGCTGCTCAAGCCGTGAATTACAACCTGCTCCTCACCGCCTTCTCACCACCTCCCTGCCGTCCTTTAGCCACATCATCCGCACGATCACGTGGCTGTACGCGACGCGTATAAGCGCGCTTGTTTTGTTTGGGTCTGCTTGAGGGATTGTTGTCCTCTACTTTCATCTGGCCGGCGGCGCGCTTCCCCTCTGTGGCCTTCCGCAATGGCCAGATGGAGGTTTATGGCCTTCCCTCCCTCATTGTTCCCAAGCTCATGCTCGTTCAGTTAAGCCTGACGTTCTGAGTTTGAGGACACATTGAGACTGTCGATTCGGTGATACCATCCGTGGTCCCTCACACCGTTTTGATTTTCTCTTTGTCACGTTGTAGTTGTGCCGTAGTCGCGCTGTAGCCGGGTTGTAGCGCACTTCAGTCAACGCGTCGTGTTTGTTGGTGCGTGTTATGCCGAGTTAGACGTGTCTTTGATTGATCCGTGACCACCAGCACGTCTGTCTCTTGGTCCTCTAAGACCCCACGCCACTGCTCCAGTCCGAGGACGAGGACGGCGCCCCGATCATTCCTCCCCGAACGACATGCGTCTTGGTCCTGGAAAATTCAAAACATCTCAAGAACCTTACGCTGCTGAACGGCTCATTCCGGAAGAACTCGGTTACTTCCATGAGGTACGTCTACTCCCCTACTTACTACCGGAGCTCGTTGGATTGACCCCTCTTCAAGCTCCTTATCAACACAGAACTCGCTCGCTTCGGAACGCGTGGATTCGTCGATGGGCTGCTGAACGGTGCAGTGATAGGAGTTCCCCCAATACTCAACTACTGCTCGCCCAAGCTCCAAGCTCGAGTTACTCCGGAAGAATCCAATTACTTCCATGAGGTGCGTCTATTCCCCTACTTACTACTGGGCTCGGCGCTTACTGGATGTGTGTAGACCTAGCCCTGCAGCACACGAACCTGATCGCGTTCACAAGCTCAAGCGCAAGGCCCAGCACACGCTGTCGAGTCAGCAGAACACCTGGTTGAAGATCAAGAGCTTCACACGCGCCAAGTTCGAGGAGCTTCACATGGATCTCTTCCGGCAGACGATGAAGCCCGTCGAGGAGGTGTTCAAGGACCCGAACGTCAAGAAGGACATCGATTAGGTGCGCTTCTCTTCCTTCCCTTGCCGTCCTCCCTTTCTTTTTTGTTTTTTTTCGGCACAATGCTGATTACTTGTGCACAGGTCGTCCTCGTTGACGATTCGACCTGTATCCCCAAGGTCCAGCAACTCCTCAAGGAGTACTCCGGTGAACAACCCTCGAATGGCATCAACCCCGATGAGGCCGTCAGGTACGGCGCCGGGGTGGTATTCTGGCTGACGCCGAGGGCACCGCCGACGTCGTCCTCGTCGACGTCTCCCCGCTTGCCCTCAGTATCAAGCATATGCCCAGCGAGCAAGGGCAGATCGGCGCCATCCGGGAGCTCGCGGACGTTGTACCTCAAACGCTGGCCTGCGTTGTTTACCAAACTCCACCGCACCCAACGAAACCGTCCTTGTCATCCTCCGCAAGGTCACCGGCCTCCTCCGGCAGCTTGGGAACGTACCGCCGCCCGTCCAAGACACCGTCGAGCCGCTGGTTACGCTTCTTGCACATCCGAGCCACGACGTCCACGTCAACACCGCGTGACCCCTCCGCTGCTTCTGCTTCTCCACGCCGCTCCGCCTTCCCAAGACGATCCTGGAGCTTCTCCAGCGTGACCTCGCCAGCTGCTCACGCCCGCCGTGGGACCCGATGTTCCCCTTCGCACGCTGGGGCATGCATGCGGCCTCGCCGCGCTGGTATCCACGATCCCCGCGCGTCCCCTCTATGTCTCTTACGACACATCGGCAAAGGTTCGCTGCTCTATCGTGCGGACGAGTGCGCATCGCCGGAACGAAGGTCGAGGTCGCGTGGACGGCAATTGCAGCGCTCTCGGCCAGAGGGAAAGCTAGTTCCACTTTCCCAGATGCGCCTGCCTTCTGGAGGTACATTCGTTAGCCTCCTGCGCGTCCTCGTATTCATTGCTTTGTGTTTTCAGTCACATAGGGACTACCTGTCCGCGCACTCGGCCTTCCTCCGTGTTCAGCATCGCATTCCGCCTCCTCGCACGCGGCACGCCTCCCTCGCCCCTGCCTTCTCCCGCGTCCTCACGCCCCAGGATGCCAACCATCTCACGTACCTCGACTACCTCAAGTTCTTTCTCGTCACCACGCCGAGCAGGTGGGACGTCAAGGGGGAGGAGGGCGGTGAGTCGTCTGCTTTCTGCTCTCACTCTCACTCGAGATTACGCACCCATTCGTCTTTCTTTCACCATTCGTCTTTCTTTCATGTTCTGGGGTTTTGGGATCCTGCCGTTCTCTTCTGTTTGTTTTCTGCGATTTTTCATTGCCTTGGGTCCATTTTTCGCTGGGCTTGTTTCTATCTATTTCTCCTATTTTTTTCGGACATGCTCACGCATCTTCCGTTCCCCCGCCTTCCCTTCACTTCATTTGACCCCCAGTGCCACCTCCCACGCGCGTGCGTGGGTGCCGATATGTTGGGTCAGGCCCCTGTGCGGGTATCGACCGACGTGCGCTAGTGTGTGCCAAGATGAATAGGGTCAGACTGGACCGGAGTCCGGATGTGCTGGGCTGGACGAGCTGGATTGGGAAGACGCTCGGTCGATCTCGGGCGCTGTCGCTTGGTTGCTTGCCCGATTCGCACATGGAGCCGAGGCCGAGCACGACCCGCCAGCGCCTAGCCTCAGCCTTTTTTCTTGAGATCGTTCCTCAATTTTTTTAATTTCAATTTTGTCCATTTTTTCATTACATTTTGGCATCGTTTGTCCCGACTTTGTACTGATCTCCCCCCTCCTTCTTTGCAGGCGGCCCGCACCTAAAAACCACTACGCGCACTCCGTGCACCTGTTCAGCTCGTCTTACCAACCCAACCGTACGACCACGGCTACGTCCAGCCCTCTACCTCCGCCACCTTCTCCAACTCCAATTCGTCCTACGGCTTAATGAAGCGGGAACATCAATCCCGCGATCACACCGACGGCGCAGCCCGCTCTGAACCGCTTCCTGCTGTCGGCGCAGGAGTACGTGAGAAGGTTCCTGACATGACCACCACCCCGCTTGAGCGTGCGGACGAGCACGACGTGCGCATCGCCGGAACGGAGGCCGAGGTCGCGTGAATGTCGCTCATGGCACTCATGGCACTCGGCCCGAACTTGTCCGTCCGCATCTCCCGCAGCTACTCGTTCTGCTGCACGTTCGCGAGAGCGCGCTCGGTGTGTTCGGTCCAAATATCCAATGCAGAGTACCACTTAGCGGAACCTCCACCTCCGAACACCTCCGTCTTCATCAATGCGACCATTGCCGTGATGCTGGCCTTGCACCAGATTACGACGAGTACACAAGGTATGTATTTTTGTTCTCCGCAGTCCTTTCGACTAGCACTGATCTTTCCGTCAATCAGGATACCCTTGTCAATGGGGATCTTGTACTACGACCTGCGAGCAGCGAGTCAATTGGGCTATCGCCACCACCGCCTGTGCAGCGCGCATCCCTCCCTGGCCCGCCGCCAGCGCAGTATGTGCGCCACCATTCGATCAGCTCGAGCGGGAACGTGTACGACGACTTTGTTACCTTTATCTCCACGCCGTCCCACAAGCAGGCATTCAACCAGATATTGTGAGGGCGTTGGTGTTCCGGTTTGAGGTGAGTTTGTGTTTGGGTTTTGGGGAGGGATTGGGTGGAAAAGAGGTGGGAAAGGGAAGGGAAGGAAGAAGAAGATATAAGGGGAGGAGCAGCAGAGGCAACGTGGCGGGAGTGAGGGCGCTTTTAAGGAGGGGCGAGAGCGAGGGTTGGGGACTCCCGTTGCGATACCGCGGGGCTGACGACGAACGGTTTGGAGCGGCGGGAAGCGGCTCCGACGCTGGTGCAAGGGTGTTTGTCCAGAGTGCGGAAGGGAGTAGACGACTTGGACATACGGGAAGAGTCGTCTTGGACTTGATTTCTTCGGAGCTTCCCTTCCATCTCCTCTTCCCTGCTCCGTTTTTCTTCTCCTCGCTTCCTTCGCACACGTTAACTGACACCCACCCCAGGCCTTCTCCCGTACCGTGCGTGCGCAACATGAAAAAATCGAAAAGGGCGTATTCAGCGACCTGCGCAACTTGAAGCCGGGCGCCGACGCGTGTTTGGAAGAGCCGAAGGTGTGTTTTGTTTCTTTGATGTTTCTTTTTTGTTTTTTTCGGAGAGGGAGGCGGAGGTGTTTCTTTTTTCAGCAGAATTGGATGGGGAGAAAAGGGAACGAGCTTTGGAGGTGTGTGGCTTCGAGCGGGGCTGGTGCCACGGACAAGGAAAGCGGCGTCTGGTGACTGCACCCGAACCCGGGTCTCCAAGTGCATTTCAAGGCGCGGCGGTTGCACGGGTGTACAGCCGAGCCCGGGGTACGCCGGCGTCTTGACAGCTTTCCAGAGGCGGCCTTTTACGGCTGCGACTGGGGATCCGGGTCATCTTGGATTTTATAGCTGCTGTCCGTTGGCTGCCCGCGTTTCGGGTTTCGTGTCGGGTCACGACGTCTCTTGGCTTTCTGTTCTTCCACCTTATCTGGTTCCCTTCTTTGGTGATCTTGCGGCTACGGGGTTTTGGTGCAGCACGGTGACTTGGTGCGAGGAGAAGTCACTTGAGTGCCAGAGACGCCTTGTCGCTATACTTGAACCTTGGATTCAGAGTGGACCTGCGCTACGCCTTTTCTGTTTCTGTTTCTTATTCTTCCTTCTTCACCCTCCTCTCTTTCACTTCACTCCTGTCGATGCATTCTAAGGATGATACTGACCTCATTTTGTCTTTTCGCAGTCCCTCTCCTGAACCTGCTGTTCGAGTACCGATGCATCCGCACACAGAAGAAACAGAAGGTGTTTTATTTGTGGGTCTCCTTTTCCTTCACACCGTACCCCATCCATGTCCATCCCCTCCTGTTCACGTCCGGTGTTCCCTTCCCCTCGTGCTCTACACCCCACGATGATAACGATATCCTAACACACATCCCAGGTTCTCTGTCCCGCACGGCCGGCTCTTCCTCGATGCGCTGGAGCAGGACTTGAAACGGGAGGAAAAGATGGTGCTGGAACCGACGACACAGGTTAGCCTTTCTTTCATCAACTTTCTCATCCTGCACCCACTGACATTCGCGCTAGATTACGCGAACCTGCGCTCCCCTTCACCTACAACGGCAAAAAGTCACTCTACGAGCAATTCGTCGTCAACCGCGACGTCTCCAAGGCGGACGAGGAGTCCTAGGGCTCGCACAACGCCTCCATCTCCTCGCACTCCCGCACACCGACGACCACCCGAACTCCAACCCCTTCTTTGCGATGTTCTCGCTCTGCGAGGGCAGCCCGACGTACGAGCAATGCGGCAAGAAGAGTGGGAAGCCGTCGACGAATGAGGCCCAGGTCTCCATGATCAAAGGGTATAGAGAGAAGATCGAGCAGGAGCTTGCCAGAATCTGCGAAGACATCCTCGAGATCCTGGACTAGCACCTCATCCCCTCGGCCGCCTCTGGCGATCCCAAGGTCTTCTACCACAAGATGTAAGCCCCCGTTTTCCATGCCACTGTTTCGTCACTAACAATATGCTTTTCTCACAAGTCGCTTGAGGCCTACAAGGCTCCATCTGACGTTGCCTCACCGAGCTCCGCCCGACACACCCATCCATCTCGGTCTTGCCCTCAACTTCTCCGTCTTCGACTATGAAATTCTCAACTCGCCCAACCGCACATCCGTCCGACACACCCATCCATCTCGGTCCTCGGTCTTGCCCTCAACTTCTCCGTCTTCGACTACGAAATTCTCAACTCGCCCAACCACACATCCGTCCGACACACCCATCCATCTCGGTCTTGCCCTCAACTTCTCCGTCTTCAACTACGAAATCCTCAACTCGCCCGACCACACATGCCTCCTCGCAAAGCAAACATTTGACAACGCTATTTCAAGAGCTCGACCCGCTATCAGAAGAGAGCTACAAAGACTCGACCCTCATCATGTAGCTGCTCCGCGACAACCTCACCCTCTGGGCATCGGATATGCAAGACTCTGGTTAGTTCCCCTATCGATATATTTGTCGTCCCCTAACCTTCACTGGGTAGCCGACCAGCTCACTGACCAGCTCACTGACACCCTGCGGATGCACCGGGAGAGGATTAAATGTCGCACACACTTGTTTCTTGTTATTCTACCACGTCATCACGCCTGCTGCCGCCTCCTCCGTTAACCAGACACCCCTGACGCCATGGCGCTGGGGTCGTTGGAGAGGCTGCCAGCGGAGATGCATTTGGAGCTAGATGTGCTGAAGTTCATGCGACGGCAAAGTGGGTTGGGTGAGGATGGAGGGTGAGAGGGAGTGGGTGGATTAAGGGTGGGTTCGTTGGTGATGAGTATATATACACTACTACCAACTTTTGTCGAACTGAGTTGTGAATGCATGAGATTTCGGACCGAAGACAGCACAATCGATCTCATGCCTATTATAGAAATCGATTGCAACTTGCCTTGTTCCTTCATGTCACGACGCCGCCCTGCTGCATCTGCCTGGACACCACGCCTACGGCCATATGACGAAGATGCTAGTATCTGGCTTGACTCACCGTTCAAAGAAGTCTTGGCTCGTTATACCTCAAACCGTCTCACACGACAGCGAGGGGCATCCTTGTGGCAACAACTATCTGAAATCATGAAAACTGCAGAATGGGTAATTCTCTGGACTCATCTCTGGACTCATCTCCGACCTTTTATAACTTGTCCTAGGTTGAACGCTGCTCAGATTGGCTCGCATTCACCCTGGGTGGTGACATTCTCGATGCAATGCCGGGAGATTCTTTAGAACGTGGAGGCCAGCTCTTCCTTGAGGTCACTGCAGATCGAGTCTGTCATAATGGAGATGCGACTGGAGATACAATTGCATATCAAAAACTAGAAGCGGCTCAGATCCGAGCATTCAAATCCTATGTCAGTTTCGCCATTTTTGTGCGTCCTAAAGCTGACAAAGTACAGGGATCTCTTCCCACAAACTACTGCTTCACCGACGACATAAACCAGCGGGACATTCCCCCAGGTGCATCCGAAGAAGACGAGGAAATGTGGGAAGAAGAGAGCACTGATGAAAGTGGAGATGAGTACTGGGAGGATATAGACGAGGATGACCCGGACGACAAGGGTGTGGATGTCCAGATGAAAGACGTTTCAAACCCACCCTCGAACCCACCCTCGGCAGTTCCTTCGTCTGTTTCAGCCTTGGTGTCTTCATGGGAACAGAACATTCAAAATTTCTTTTTTACCCGTCCATCTGCTCCATTGGTACACTATCCACTTGATATGCTTATGATCTATTCCTGACCCCACACAGTGCGAGGCAGCTACTGTGGTTGATGACCTTGTAGCTATGCGAAAGCTGTCGCGCAAGATTTACAACTCTGATGAGTTTCGCCGAGAGCTTGACGTAAACATCTCGCCTTTGAATTATTGGGTCATGTCTCACCTTTATTACAGTGTTCTGGTCTTTTTGAGGCTATGCGTAGTGTGTGCGAACCGGGAAATCTTATAGAAACAAAGCGTCCGGACCTTGAGGAGAGTTTTCGATCTCACAACTGGAAACTCTTCTACGCAGATCTGATCTGTCGCTGGGTTCGTCCAAGCTTAACTTCTGAACAATACGACGAAGAGGTACACAGGTTCAATGTGATTGTGATCGAAACTACTCTAACAAAGTCTCAGCTGAAGCTGAAGGACCAAATCGATCCCAAGTTCAAGTTTAAGTTTATCCTCAAGGACGCCGAGGATCTACTTAAATTTTTCAGCGACCGTCCAAGGTTGCACCCATGGAGCTATGATCCAATGGCCGTGAATATGTTCATGTCACTTGCATGTTTTACAGGCCATGCAGAGCGCTGGTTTGTCCCAGGTCTCAAAACACTGGGATATAATGTATGTGCTCTGTTCCGCTCTCTCATTGGTCAAGCTTTGAAATTTATGAAATACAGCTAGTAACTGGCTGGAACAGCGAGGCAGTGTATCGGGCACTACTCCAGCTCCCAGTTTTCCGTGATCCTGAGGCGAACCAGGCAGAGCTAGCAAAGCTGCACCCAAAACTCGCTTTAACAATTGAAGAAACATCGCACCACCGCCAACGACTTAGCAAGCTACGCAAGAAACTGCATCGACCACTTTGTTCCACCCCACCGTCTATATCTGTACTGCCACCAGTCCTCACCCAGGGTCCAAAGTCCAAAAGCGTCAAGCAGGGTGCAGGAAAAACAGCCAAGGCTGCAGTATTAGGGTCCAACCCGGAATCCCACCGGTCCGCACCTACCAGATGGCATCCTCTGCAGCCAGGGAACTGCCCACGCTGCTCTGATCTTCCTATGGAACAGCAGTGCATCCGTCTACTTGAGGTTGAAGCCCGGGATTGCTCTCACTTAGTGGGTTCTGCACTAACTTGTTTCCCACCTGACCAGAGACTGCATCCTAAACCGAAAGTAAGATTTTGTTCTATCCAGACCTCCTACGTACTCATGTCTGTTAATGCAGCGCAAAACTCGCAAAGGTGCAAAATCCAAGCGCAAGGCCAAGCCACCACTCAAGTTTAATTATGTGCACCCATTTGACGACTTGAATATGGAATTGATCGAATATCGACCAGAGGTTTTTGATCGTTGTGGCCAAGATATTGTACGCTTCATACATAACTCAGGCACACCTCGAGTAGTATGTTTTCTTCAGGTCCTTTTTTCCTCCCGCATTTACTCTGCATATACAGGTCGGCAGTGTACGGTTCCGGGCCTTCCCCCCGGAGATTCTGGCACTACTCAACAAGAACCATCAGCTGACTGAGGTGAGGGGTATTCGCCGCAGGGCGCACATGCAGGCCTGGTCGTATGGAAGCATGACCCCTGGCGGATCAAGGGTACCTACGGGTGGGAGTCGAGGAGGTGGATACGGTGCATATGCAGTGCATCAAGGCGTCACTTTGGATGACATGCGTGCGGTATTCAGACATGCCAGTGTATGTGCTCTTTTTTTTTTCACTCTGAACAATGTATTGACAGTCATAGGATGTGGATATTCTGGTTGAGGCTGGAGCCACCATCTATCCACCCATGAAAGAAGAGTTGGAAGATCTTGCCCAGCTTTCCGATGTCAACCGCCTCGGGCGCACTGTTCTGTCGCTCTTCAGCTGCGCCAATTATATCAGCGCTGTGCATGGTGATGCTGATATGTCTGCCGCCGACTTGCGAGCCAGACGTCCGATAAAAAAAGCTTTGGGAACACTGTACCCTTGTGTCCAACTTGCAAAATCGGGTTGCTCTAGTAACAGCTACAACTTTGCATACGTGAAGTACGGTGTTGTGGTGCAAACACAAGCTAACACAGTATGGTATGTGTCTCAATCATCAATTTGTGCCGCAGTTCACATGACACCAGGGACTTCAATGGCCGCGAAGAGCATGGTACCGTTATGCCAAGTCATAACGAGGTCGTGAACAACTGCTGTTGCGAAAGGGAAGCATCCTACTAGCCGTGGTGTGGATATTCAGCGTGGTGCCCATATTCGCAAGGTTCGTGGAGGGTACAATCTCAGGCCGCGTGTGGCCTTAGAGGTTGCGGGTAGTATTTGAGTCAAAATATATTACTGGACGGAAAGAGACTTGTGAATATATGGCAAATGTCTATTGCGCTGCTAGCTTGATCATCTGGAACACAAGGCAAGGTAGGTGGAGAGCTCGAGGCCTCGGTGTGGGGAAGGAAGGATGTGGCGCTGTGCGCCTGTGAGATGAGAAGAGAAGGCGGCGCTGTGCGCCTATGAGGTGGACGTAGGGAAGGTTGTGGGTGTGTGCGGGGGGGTTCGGCCGTCCCGGCCGAGCGGGGCTTTCACAAGGCAGTGGGAGAGCTGCAGGAAAGTCCAGGTCGGAGGAGGATGAAGCACGGGACGGGACCGAACCCGTACGCAAAGGCGACCACGGGTCCCGAAGAACGAGACCCGGAGCAACCCAAGCGTAAGCGGAAAGAGGAGATGGGTGGGTGGGCTCGCAAAAACGCGTCGATGTGGGCAGGAGGACGCTGGACGCGGGAGACGACTTCGAGGGCAGAGCCAACAAATGATGTGGCTATGCAGATAAGATTGTGTGATCTACCGATCTACGAAACGACCACACCTCCTCGCTTCACCACTTCCTTGTCTTCCACTCAGGCGACTCGCAAGCTCGCCTGCCTGAGCTCGCACCAAGTCAGGAAGCTGTTCCTCATGCTCGAGAAAAAAACACAAACCTCCTGTGTCCATCGCCTTTTCCAATAAGTCCACGAATGCAAGTAATGTCCGCCACTATTACGACGACGACAACCTCGACACTCGCAGAGAAACCTTCGTCTCTGCCCAGCGCTACGCAACCTCGGCAGAGTCCCTTAACGCCCAGAGGACAGGACACACCTCGTCGCCCACTGTCTTGAGCGAGTACGGCGGTATTACCCCCGGCCTCGATGCATATCCGGCCTGGTCCGCCGACCGCCACATCCCGCTCTCAAAGGAGGAGATTGAGGACATCTTCCTCAACCTCACCCAGAAGTTTGGCTTCCAACGGGACTCAATGTGGAATATGGTGAGCTCTGTTCTTTTTTTCACGGTGCCGTCATGGCATCTGCTTTGAGCGCACAAGGAGGATACCCGCTTCTCGGTGTTTATCTGCTATATCACAGAGGCCAAGGATGTCTTCATTGTGTCGGCACTCATGCTAACTCCTTGTGCCATCGCGGGCCGATGCTTTCTCGCACGCCATCATGCTAACCACCTCCCCAGTTCGACTTTTCGATGCAGCAGCTCGACTCGCGCACCTCGTGAATGTCGCCCAACCAGGCACTACTAACCCTCCACGCCAACTACATCAGCGGCCAGCACACCAACTACCACAAGTGATACTTTGCCGCCCAGCTCAACCTCGACAATGTCGTCGGCCACACCCAAAACCCCGGTCTCACCCGCCTGCGCTCCCAAACCGGCAAGCCTCCTGGCCGTCAGCCTCCACGTGAGAAAGCGCTCAACACCGCCCTCGAGCGCTGGCGGCAAGCGATGCACGGCATGAGCCAGTACGCCTCAAGATCCGGAACGTGCTCGGCGAGTTTGAGGAGTTCCAGACCTCGGAGACGAGCCCGTACGCCCGGTGGGACCCGAAGGACTTTAAGAAGAACACGCCCGTGGCGATTGTCGGCGCGCGCGAGTACATCTTCTCGGAGAACATTGGTATTCTCGGTGATCTTGCAGCTGGGAAGGAGCAGACGTTTGGGACGCTGTCGGCGCGGTCGATGGCGTGGATCGGCGGGAAAGCTGCACTACGGCCACCCCGATTTCCTCAACGCGCTGTACATGAACACGCGCGGCGGCGTCTCCAAGGCGCAGAAGGGCCTCCATCTCAACGAGGACATCTACGCGGGCATGAATGTGTTTGGGCGGGGCGGGCTGGATCAAGCACACGGAGTACTTCCAGTGCGGGAAGGGCCGCGATCTTGGATTCGGGACGATTTTGAATTTCCAGACAAAGATTGGGACGGGTATGGGGGAGCAGATGCTCAGCCGCGAGTACTACTACCTTGGCACGCAACTGCCCATCGACCGCTTCCTCACGTTCTACTACGGCCACCCCGGGTTCCATATCAACAATATGCTGATTATTGTGTCGGTTCAGCTGTTCATTGTCACCAGTGGGTGTTATTTTTCTATTCGTGGAGTTGAAGCTGAAGGATTTGACAGTGGTCTTCCTCGGCACACTGAACTCGTCCATCACGATCTGTCGATACACCTCGTCTGGCCAGTTCATCGCCGGCCAGGCAGGTTGCTACAACTTGGTTAATGTGGTATCCTGGATCGAACACTGCATCATTAACATCTTCGTGGTGTTCATGATCTCGTTCTTGCCGCTGTTCCTGCAAGGTACGCATCTATTCAATCGCGTTCGTAGGCATTGCTGACTGTTATCGCAGAGCTCGTGGAGCGAGGAACCTGGAAGGCGATCTTCCGTCTGGCCAAGCAGTTCGGCTCCCTCTCGCCGCTGTTCGAGGTCTTCTCGACGCAGATTTATACCCATTCGATCTTGAGCAACTTGACCTTCGGTGGTGCGCGGTACATCGCGACCGGCCGTGGCTTTGCGACCAGTCGGATCCACTTCAGTACGCTGCTGTCTCGTTTCGCGGGACCCAGTATCTACCTCGGGATGCGGACGCTGATCATGCTGCTGTATGTGACGCTGGCGTTGTGGACTCCCTTCCTGATCTACTTCTGGATCTCGATCCTGTCGCTCTGCATTGCGCCCTTCCTCTTTAACCCCCATCAGTTCGTGTTCTCCGACTGGGTCGTCGACTACCGCGAGTTCCTGCGGTGGATGTCGCGCGGCAACTCGCGCTCGCACAATAACTCGTGGATCGGCTACTGCCGCCTGTCGCGCACGATGATTACCGGGTACAAGAAGAAGAAGCTGGGCCACCCGTCGGAGAAGCTGTCCGGAGACGTTCCGCGCGCAGACTGGCGCGCGGTGCTGTGGTCCGAGGTCGTGTTCCCGCTGTGCATGGCCGTGCTCTTTGTCATCAGCGTACATGTTCGTCAAGTCGTTCCCCATCAACGGCAAGCTCCCCCCCAGCCCGCTCGTCCGCATCGCGAGTACCTGAAGCAGCTGCACCCCGTCGAGTGGGAGAACTTTGTCAAGGACACCAAGATCCTCGCGGAGGAGTCGGCCATGTTCAACGGCGGCAACGGGACGAATCCCTTCAGCGCCGCCGACGAGAAGGCCGCGAGCAACTCCAAGGCGGACGACCTGCCGTTCTACTTCATCGGCTTCAAGAGCGCCGCGCCGGAGTTTACGCTGCGTACGCGGATCTGGAGCTCGCTGCGCGCGCAGACGCTGTATCGCACGGCGTCGGGGATGATGAACTACGCCAAGGCGATCAAGCTGCTGTACCGCGTGGAGAACCCGGACGTGGTGCAGCACTTTGGCGCGAACCCGGACAAGCTCGAGCGCATGGCGCGCTGGAAGTTCAAGTTCCTCGTGTCGATGCAGCGGTACTCCAAGTTCAACAAGGAGGAGCACGAGAATGCCGAGTTTTGGTATTCTCGGTGATCTTATGGCTGGGAAGGAGCAATGCTTGGTACGCTGGCGTGGTCCTTGCCGGCTTCCTTCCTTTCAGCATAATCTTACCGTCCTTAAAAGACCAATAAATCCTGGAACACAGGGAAATGTGGTGTCCGGACCACAATTGTAATATGAATCGGATACAGGGTGTATATACGGTTTGGTAGTACGATAGAATAGAGATGGGGGCGTATATTTTGTCGATTTTGTCGATTTTGTTGGATACAAGTAAACAATTGATTATCTAGCCTGTAGTGGCAGGCCGAGTGTATGATGCAATGCGAGAAATATCATGAAGAAGAACATTTTGCGAAAGGTTCGCCGCGCAGACTTCCGCGAAGTCAGAGGATCTCCGACACGGCGCCGTATCTCGATGAGAAAACCCATCCGGTGAAAACATTGCAACGATTCCACGCCAGGAACAATACTCCTTGTACCCAGGATCATCCTGTTTAGGAATAACATCCTGCCATGACTCGCAGGACAAGATTTCTGCTGCTTTGAACGCAGAGCATTTGTTTTTGAAGTTTCTGACAGACCAACGAAGATGGAGCAGGACCGCCACTGCTGTTAGCTGTAGGCCACCTCGGTAGGTACGCAGACCATTACCGGTACCAGTAAATCCCATTGTGTGAAGAATGTCTGCAGCGCGCTGATGATAGCGATGCAACTCCCACAATGATCCTTTTTTAGGGTCAAACGCAGCGGTTTGTTGAGCTGCTGTAACACCTGCTGCTATGAGGGCATCTTCCATCTGCATGCCTGGCACAAGCATAACGGAAACACTGTCGGACATCCCGAACGGCAATCCACCCGTGTCGATGGGCAAACCGAGGGGTATATTGAGCGGCGACAGCGGTAACGAGGAAGATGAGGATGTTGGGGAAGCACTGGCAATAGAATCGGCTATTCAATTGTACGAGTAAGAATCAAATCTGTCTGACACTTTGAAGACCTACCGGTAGTCGCCCAAGAAGCTGGGATAAGTTCAGAATGCAATGGAGACATGGAGAACCACTGTCGGGACTGCAGAGAATCCGGAACTGTGGGAGTCTGATCTGCTATCTAATGTAAGATAGCGAGCATACATCAAGTACAATCGAACTTACGGAGTGGATAATTCTGGATTGGTGGCCTATAAAAACCTTGGGCAGGCTGCAATAAGGGATACATCCCTTGGTAGTAATTTGCGGCTTCATTATGATAAGGATAGTACGTCTGAGGAATTTGAGGGAGGGATACGCCCGGTAAAGAATTGCCAGGCTCTTGGTACATCACCGGGACCACGGGAGCATCGGCCGCCAAAATCAATATGAAATGTGAGCCAAAAAAGACACCCTGTGTGCCTAGCTCTACCATCCATGATACCATGTCCGGCATTTGTGAATATTGGTCGATAGATAGAATGCGAGGGGATGACAAGACATTCAGCAACTTGTGCAGCCTTCCTAGAATGCGGTAGCCATTCTGGGGAAGCTGTATCTCGTGTGATTTAAGAGCGAACACCGTGGTTGTCGAAACACAGATGGATGAGGGTGTAGTGAGAAGAGCGTGAAGCTCTGAACAGAGAGTTCTGCTCTCTTGTAAGGATACAGCAGTAAGTACTGCCTGCAAAAGGTCAGAAATGTTCACTGTGCTAGAATACAGCTGGCGAGGTGGAGATATAGGGTTAAACAGGGCGGAGATGAGCAAATTGTCGAAGGTGTGCTCATGGAGCATGGAAGAGCCATTCACGGAGACACAGAGGACAGTGGCAGACACGGGCACCACCAATGCCGCAGCGGTCGCGTCACTGGCCAGGGACATTGTAATTTGACGCGGTATTGACAGTGTTGGCAGAGTTGAAGTCGGATAAAGGGAGTTATTTGGTTATGATAGGCTGGAACTTCTCAGCCTGAACCTTCCGCCCATGTCAGTATCAGGCCCAGCTAGAGAAGAACTTTTGGACGCATTCCGAGATCATTACTATCGCTATACCGCATCTGTCCGAGAGGCCGTAGCAAATTTTTCGGATACCGTCGTTTTGTGGAGGCTCGGTGATGACCTGGAGCAATATTCGGCTGTTGATTGAAGAGGGGAGTCCTTTGCATTGACAAAAATACAATTTTTTGACGTATAACAGTACGCTGCCATCTTCGAGCCTGCCGAGCTGGAACTGTTGAGGCAAAATGTTGGTATAATGCAAAGCGACATTAGGCAGCAATACCAGGATGCTGTCGACCACTCCCATGAAGGTTACCCCACCATCATGCAGACGACTTACACCGGTTCAGTTGGCCGCCCTTCCATCCAGATCGATCCCGATTTCCTTAGATGGGTGTACTCGTTGCGGTCTACCGCAAGCATTGCTCGCTTCCTTGGAGTTGGCCGGTCTGTTGTGCGTCGTGCGCTGTTGGAGCATGGCATTGCCCTGCCCGCGCGAACAGCCTGCGGTTTTAGGAGGATATACCAACGACGAAATGGAAGAATACCCACAAATTGCACCAGATGAGGATCAGCCAGCCGAAGCAGTTGTTGCCTCTTATACTGGCCCGCTGTCAACGATAAGCGACGACGAGATTGACAATCTGCTTATTCGCTTACTGACGTCACTTTCGACGAGCGGGATTGACGATGTTCCAAGGGATGTTGCGTCGCCTGGGACACCATGTCCCGCGGGAGCGCGTTCGGCAGTCACTACTCCGAGTAGACCCTGTCCAGCGGGTATTTCAGCGCATCAGCATTCGGCGACGAACCTACAATGTCCCTGGACCAAACTCACTTTGTCACCACGATGGCCAGCACGGTGAGAAGATTAACTTACCTTTCTCAATAAAAGGCTGAACCTTTTGTAGGCCTGATCCGCTGGGGGATAGTCATCCACGGATTCATCGATGGTTATTCCAGACTCATCACCGGGCTCCTGGCCAGCAACAACAATCGTGGGCAGACCGTATTAGACCTCTTCTTGGCGGCCACGGCAATATATGGTGTCCCATCCCGGGTGCGCGGTGATCATGGCGTGGAGAACCTGCTTGTTGCGGCGTGGATGGAAGCGTACCGCGGTGAGGGTCGAGGATCGTACCTATGGGGAAGGTAAGCCACATAACTTGGGAAGAGATGCACAATAAAATTGGTTCTGCAGGAGCGTTCACAATGTACGCATTGAACGTTTGTGGAGCGATATCACGGCTCAAATTGGCGCGACCTGGGCGGATTTCTTCACGCTTCTTGAGATACGCCATGGACTGGACATAAACAATGTCCATCACATCTGGCTCCTGCACTACCTGTTCTTGCATCAGCTCAACGAACAACTCCGCTTTTTCATGGAATCATGGAACCAGCATCGCATCGAGATGCGTCGTGGCCCCGGTCCCAATCGTTCACCTGCCGACATGTTTGGTTTCGACATGTTGGCACTCGGTGTGCGCGGAAGCGAGTTGCAGAAGAGAAGATATGGTACCCATGTCGGAGGAGGAGATGGAAGTGTTTGGGGTTGACTGGGAGGCGTTCCGTGACGACAGCATTCTGGAGTCCCGTCAGGATAACAATGACTCAAACGAGGGGTCTACGTCCTGGCTCGGGCGTCGTGGACCACCAGAACATCTCAATGAAATTGCGGTTGAGCCTCCCACCGGTCCGTTTTCGGCAGCGGAGATGGAGGCCCTCGACGCCATCCTTCTCCCTTTCGCTGGGGCCGTTGGGGATGACGACGGTGCAATACTTTGGATGGAAGCCCTCTCGGCTGCTAGGCGCATCGATGGAGATTTGTTTTGAAGCTGAAACATACCTTTGTGTCCATAGAATAGAACTCGATGTTGTGGAATGCAAGTGCAAAATTTTATGGTTCATGTAACATGATAAATATTATTGGGTAAGTTATTGGCGCATAGCAGCGTCCGCGCTTGGACGCTGATGGCGGGGGGAACTGGTTCTTGATGGCGGTGGACGAAGACAGCATGCGAAAAGGAGAACACAGCCGAGGTCACATGCTGACTATAGGCACCTATAGGCACCTATAGGTCCCTACAGTCTCAGCCGCTGCCACGGGGCTCAGAAGTACGCACCAGTGACACAAGTGTTGGAAGTTGGAGTTGGGAAAGTTGCACAGCCCTACGGTCCGAGTTGGACACGTGTATCGCAAGCTGATTGTTGGCGGTGATCTGCAAAATCCTGATCTTGGCACCTGAAATTGCCCCAAATCCACGGTCCTGAACTTAGAAACCGCTCATATCCACAAAGCTGACACCTCGTCTTGGAATAAAAAACGACATTAACGGTCATAGATATCACTCACAAAGACCAAGATACAGCTGGAACTTCCGAAGCCTACTACACACGTTGTCACGATGCGGTGCACAGCATTGATCGTTGGTAACGGCAAAGGCGTAACACCACATTCGGACTTGAGGGCCGTACGAACTACGGTAGGTAAGTAGGTAGGTAGGTAGGATTACACGGCCGGGCCCATCATTATCATTGATCATCATAGCCTCAGAGGCTATGATCTAAAAAAAAAAAGACGTCAGCACATATTTCCCCATATGGACATGCCCTAGGTCTCGGACATCCCCTAGATCTCAGTCAGACGCATTCCCACATGAACGAACGGTACCTTACCGCGGATCTGAGTAAGGAGCTGCTGTCAAATCCGACTCGTAAATTGGCGGTGAAAAACGTTCAATATGTTAGACGCACCAGGCGCTCAGACTCGCTCATCTGCGAGACGGTCAGCACAGCGGCGTGCCTCTTCTCGTCGGCGGCAGCAGACTCCATATGTAGACGATGGATGCTCAATTCGAGATTGATCTTGATATCGAAATTTTTAGCACGCTTGGTAGATTCAAGAAGAATAAGGAGAGACGCACACTGAAATGCATCATGGCCTCGTCCAATAATCTTCCGTACTCTGCAACTTGGCTCTTGTGCAGATCTTGGCGAGCGAATCGTTCCCAAGCTTTCTCAGTTTCAAGTCCGCCGAAGAAACTTTCTATCTCTTTGAATAGGCTGCACACCACGTCAATATTCAAAACGCGCGAGGTGAGTCAGGAATACACATACTTCTCGATGTCTACAACGCTCTTCTCCACCTCCTCCGGAAGCACGACACCGAAATCCTTCGTCTGCCTCCAGATATCCTGCATGAGCTGTTCGGAACGCTTTGCGATATGCTCGCATCCCTTCTTATTCAACTTGGCTCTCTGAAACCAAGCGTAGATGAAGTTGAAGCAGTTCGTATAACATGCCGCAGTTGAAGGCGCACCTGACTCAGCTCCATGATGACGAGGACGACAGATACAGACGATTTGAGTGGCGGAAAGGCGTCTGTCGACGCTTGGATTGCGTTGAGGGTGAGCCTTGTCGCAGCGAGTGCATCCGAGGTGATTCTAGCGGAGGTGATACGACGACGCATTCGGGATAACATGGCCAACGACGAGAGCGAGAGAGCGGGGGAGGCAACTGGGAGGTGGAGGAAACGTATTGTGCTACCCTCCCGCACATTCCCCAAACGTCTGAAAGCTGTTGAATTTGCAGGGCACGTCTTCGAGCGACGCTCAAAAATAGGAAATAGACGCTCATAGATGCATACCAACTGGCTCGCAAGCGGACTGGGCAAGTGGATAACACCTCATGCCTGCCTAGGCCGCGCGTCTCAACAATGGATAGCCACCCCGGCATCGTCCAGCCCGAATTGACCGTCCCTACAGGAGCATTGGTCTGAAAATCTGCGCTTATTCAAGCAAGCTGTACGATGGACTGACGGCGTCTACGTCTGCGTTCTGAGTTCTGGGTGAGAATTCCGGGGACTGGGAAGACGAGAGTGCGAGAGCGCCCAGTAGCCAATTTAAGACTGCGCTGCCAGCAAGACCAGAGAGCAGGGCGGATTGAGCGTGTAGCGAAGACATGAGATAATCAGAATGCCGCGTTTGATAGGCAAGAAGGCAGGGTTTATTACAACGACAACCTCGACAGTATGGGACGCCAAATGAAAGAGAAAAAACTCGGATCGATCCGAGGAATATCGCCAAACAAACTAACTTTTCCTGTGTTTCGGCCGAAAACAAGGATGTATGTATCGTTTTCGCGGCGAGGAGCATCTTCGAGTACGCAACGCAACGCAGCCCACACTGACGTTTTTTATCTGCATTTTATATATTTTTTCACACCTCATTCCATCTCATATTTACCTATCTACCCCAAATGTGCAACAAGACCAACAACGACAACGACAGCGACAACTTCAACTTCGACTTCAAGAGAGGGACGGGGACGGAGGGTATAACAAACAAGGTGAAGAGTGACATGGCGCCGCCAATTCCAAACCCGCCGGAGCAGCGAGAGGATGGATTGGCAGGACGCAAGAGGCAAGAGGCAAGCGAGGGCGGGGAGGAGGGGAAGCAAAGAGTGATAAATCATTATAGGACGAGGCAGTGTCTGTCTGTCTGTCGTTAGGGTTGTGCGTGGGTGGGAGGGGGAGGGAGGATCGTCCTTGCGACTGCGGCGACAGCATGCATGACACGACAACCACGCACGAGGAGGGGACGGCGCTCCATGCGTCGGCCGTCCAAGCCATACTAGATTACATTCAAATACCTACTGCACTACTGCGTTATGGTATTATTTCTGTCGAGCGGAGTACAATTTGTTACTACAATGCGACAACGCGCATACTGCTCCACTACTACGCTACAGCCAACGACGCGATGATGTCCGGCGAGCGGGGCACGATCCGGCAACGCAAGTTCAGCGGGAACGTCACCGTAGACGTCTTCCACTCAACACACGGCTCCGTCTCCTTCCCCTCTCCATCGAGTGCCTTGGAAATGGTGAACGCCGCGAGGATATTGGATATCGCTAGGAAGAGGGTGTCCTCCGCCAGCGCCGCGCCCGGACACACGCGTCGCCCGTAGCCGAATACCAAACTATCAGTGCACATGCGTAAGTAAACCTCTCTGAATACGGACTGGTCATGGACATTAGAGAGAACCGAAAAACGCACTCGAACGGATCCCGCTGGGGGTTCTCCCCCAGATACCGCGTCGGGTCGAACGCGAACGGGTCAGGGTACACTTCGTCGTCGTGCGCGATGGCTCTGCATTTTATTTACATTAGTACAAGTTGACGCGTCGACGCATGGGCCCGCGGACCAGATGTTGGCAATTATTGTTCCGCCCTTGGGTATACTGCGCCCAGGTTAGGTCAGGTTGCACATCAGCAGCGTGGAATCGGCCCGCGGAGCGAGCACTACTCACAAGAGGCCGTTGTAGACATCGTCCTGGGTGACGCGGTGTTTCAGGCCTGGGGATGATAAATCGGGGAAAAATGCAAGCGAATTGCCAAGGGGAATAGGAATAGGAAAGCCTCGGATTCGGAGAACGTGCTTTGGAGTACGGGGAGCGGGGAGACTCACCCAAAGGCGCAACCGGTGCAGAGCGCAGCACCTCCTTGATCAGGGCACTAATGTACGGGAGCGCCTTTTGGTCCTCGAGCGTGAGGAGGCGCCCCGCGCCGCCGAGGTGCGCGTTGATCTCGTCCTGCGTGCGCTTCTGGACGGCGGGGTGGGTGGACATGAAGAGGAAGGAGGCGATGGCGGAGGCTGTCTGGACGTGTTTCAGCAAACAGAATAAAGGGAGGGGAGGAAGTGCCGGAATGTAGCGGAAGATGAAGTGAGCGACATGGAAGTGCACTTACAGTATGTGCGCCACCGCCGTAGATCGAGCCTGTCGTCCACTTGAGTATCTCCCTTTCTTCGTCTCCGTGTGGACCACGACCGCTCCCCGAGTCTGAGGGGACGAAGTACTGCGAGAAGAATGAGTCGGAATGCGTGCCGGTCTCCTGTTCGTCACGGAATAAAATTATAGCACCTGTAGACTGGAGACGGGAGACGCACGATCTTGTTTTTCGCCCACTCAAACGGAATAATCTCGATATCGTCCAGCATCTTCCTGTTCGCTTTCAACACGCGCTTGAACCTGGCGAACGGGAACCACGCCGGGAGGAATCGCACTGCACCATTTTTCGTTAATTCAGAAAGCCGTGTATAGCAGGGAGCGCTCACGGAACGAGAAAATCTCGATCAAGAAGAAGGGCTGGATCAGCTTCGTCATCGCGTTTGCTCCGTCCTCGATGAGGGTCACGAAGAAATCGTCGTCGGTGGAGACGTCGTAGCCATATGCAATCTAAGTGTTCAAATATTGAGTATAACGCAGACGCCCGCCATGCGTCGAACTCACCTTGAGGCGCCGTAGACGCGACGAACCTGTGTATTCATCGGATAAGCGCGTCGTCGTCCCGTATCCCAAACGAGAACAATAACTACGACAAGAAAGGCAGACGCACGTCTTGATCAGCCCAACAAACGCCTCCGGCTTTTCCGCCAATCTCCTTATCAGCACCCCCAGCTGGAGCTCCTGCGCCGGCCTCCACGCCTGCGCCTGCGCCGCGCGCCGACTGAGGCCCGCGTGCAGCATCTTGCGGTAGCGCGGGAACCACGGGTGCGCGGAAGAGAGCAGGAAGATGGAGCGCGCGCGCCCCGCGAGGGTGCCCATCCGCGACGGGGGGCGGTCGGAGTAGATGAGCGAGCGCGCGTCGAGGAGGTCTGTGGCGGCTTTGGCGGAGTTGAGGATTATTTCGGTGCGGTGGAAGACGCGAAGGGAGATGACTGGGCCTGTGCGGGGTTGGTTGGGGATGAGATGGGATGAGTGAGTAGGGGAATGTGAGGGTAGGGATAGAGGCGAACCGTGTTCCTTCGCCCAGTCAGCGTACTTGAGCCACGGTTGGCTCGTCGGGAGCTGGTGCAGATTGCCCGTGATGTACCTGTGCGGCGGACCCGGGGGGAGTGGTAGTCCTCGTTTTGGGGGGACGAACGACGGCATAGGATGCCTGCAAGTACGAGGAAGAGGGGAAGCAGGTATTGGTATTCGGTGCCTGGCATCCTGAGGAAGAGTGCTCTGGTCTTGCGAGTTGTGAAAGTAGTGTTTATTTATACCGCACGAAGGAATAGCAGGATGAACGGACATCAGGAAAACCGCGCTACAGAGTGATATGTAGTAATTCCATAGCTACATCCGTTTCTCCAGAGTGATGCCAGGATGGAAGCAGAGAGCTGAGTCGGTCAAGCCAGTGTTGATGAAACCAAATGCATCCACGAATGTCAGACAAAACGACGCGCAGGCAAGGCAAACGATTTGCTGAAGTTCGCGGTGTGCAGGTATCCCATCGCCAGGTCGTCCAAGAAAGGAGTTATGTGCAATTGCATTGCAGGCGGAAGCAAGTGAAAGTTGACGTAGCAGCGCTGACACCCAACTTGTCCTTCGTGAATCCACATGTACAGAATTGTCAGCGTCCGTGCAATCTCGGAGTGGCCGACACGCTCGGGCGCTGCGCTCAGGCCAGGTTCGGGCCAGGCCGCTTCTCACGAAGGCAGGAGTAAGTAGAAGTAGACTCCCGTAACGCCAGCCGTCAGGAAACACGCCACTGCCACTGGCAAAGAATTGAGGGGTAATTATATGACCGCTTTCAACATCACCACGGGAACACTTTTAGTGACTTACTACTGTTCCTTTTACGGACTTGAATGCCTGCAGATCGTCGTCGATCCAAGCCATCGCAGACCAGGGCTAGTGGCGGGCGGACAATAGTCAACCACATCAGCGGTATGACCTGAAGGTCTTAAATAAAAGCTGAGTCTCGTCACTGATCCCTCGCAGGAGGTACAGGAGGCCCTGGCGGCGATGGCTACGTAAATGGTGCAGGCGGAGCGGGAGGCAATGGCACGGGTCCCAGCTTGAATTTTGATATCTCGGCTGGGAACTTCACTATGAATAATCTACAACAGGACGGCGAGAGAGGTGTGTTGTACACCGCGTAAAAAAATCTCACACACTGAAAAGACTCATAAGGAATCGATATTTTGCATCATTCCGTAGCATTGGCGGCTATTCACAACTCGGCGGAAAGCTTCCCGCAACCCAGATGCCATCCCGAAACGCGTACCGGAATACTGAAAGGTCTGCGAGGATGGGCGCTGGATGGTATAGATCTGGGATCTGACATGCATTCGGAAATCGGACCTTTCACCTTCAGGCTGGATGGCCCCGCAGATCCGGAATGCCGCATTCTTTGGGTTTTTGGCCCCGCGGGCGCAGGGAAATCTGCGATCATGCAAACCCTTGCGGGACAACTCCAGGATGCTGGGCAACTTGGCGCGTCGTTTTTCTTCAAACGCGACCATGTTACACGAGGCAACGCGAGGACCCTGTTTGCGACAATTGCCTACCAGCTCGCACTCAGTGTTTCATGCCTCCGGACTTCGCTCTCTCAAACCGTCGAAAATGATCCTTCTATTATTGTGCGATCCCTTGAGGTTCAGATGCAGAAACTGATTTCCGAGCCTCTTCGCGACCACGGAAATCGTGATTCTGTAACAGTTATCATCGACGGCCTCGACGAATGCGAGGGGCACCAGGCTCAAGCAGAAGTACTGCGCACAATCAAGAATCTATTCTCCAACAATAGCATTCCACTTCGCTTCATCATCGCCAGTCGCCCTGAAGCCCATATTCGCGAGGTGTTGGACTCGCCACCCTTCCTCGACGTTCGCCGCTTCAATGTGGAGCAATCGTTTGACGATGTTCGCAAATATCTCTGCGACGAGTTTGCGCGCATCCATCGCGAGCACCGTATCATGGCCAACGTCCCTTCACCCTGGCCTACGCCGGACATACTGGATAAGCTGGTCTGGGAAGTCCTCCGGCCATTTCATCTACGCCGCTACCATCATCAAATTCATCGACGACAAAAACTATCGGCCCACACAGCGACTGGGAATTGTCCAAGACAATAACACAGCGGGATCTGCATCAGCATTCAATGCTCTAGATCAGCTCTATATGGCCATTCTCGGATCCGTTCCGAGACAAGCGGAGCTCGCTCCGATCTTGCGTGCAGTCGCGAACTTTGCCTTGTATCTTGACCAACTTGATGAGCTCTTGGGCCTCGAGGACGGCGAAGCAGTTTTTACTACTGCGTGGATTGCATTCAGTCCTAAACTTGCAATCGGACGAGGTGCGGCGGCCCGCCCATATCAAGCCCACCATGCTTCATTTCTGGATTTCCTTAATGATCCCAGTCGGTCTCACCACTTCTATGTCGGTGGTTTGGATCATCGGATGGATTTGGCTCGATGTTTTCTCCGGGTTTTTGCTGGTCGAGATCAACCGATTCCAAACATTCCAAACTGGTTCGGTTTTCCGTGGGATGCGGTATGTCCAACTTGCCCCAAAGCACTGTATAAATTACCGATCCCACCACAACCCCACATGGCAGCTTGATCTCATTTCTTATCGCGTTGCCTCCATCCGCCGAACTCTGCCCGCTAATTGCATGTCTGGACCCTGATTGGATTTTCGAAACCGCCCATCGAGATATTGAATCCATGGTATCTTGGCTCAAAGTTTGTTTCGACCTCTTTGAGAGGATTCCTTCTTACACCCATTCAGAGAATACCCTCGCCGCAGGACTTGATTAACCTGTGGGAGGACTACGTCTTTATGTCCTTGATGCGCAAGAATGATGCATGCTCTGTGAAGCACATTCTCTCACCAAGTGCCGAACTTTGCCGAGTGCTCGTGATCACAGTGTTCCTCGACCTCCACATCTCGTGGATCCGTGAGCTGCTAGACATTACATGGACAGAGTTCAGAACTATCCTTTGCAGTGTTCGGCCAACCCTCGCCAGCGATGCCGAACAAGTGCTTCGTGGTTCGGCTAAGCACGTCGTGCACGCATCGGTTCCACCTGAAATGCAGCAGGGCGGTATTTCGGGAGCTAGCGTTGGGATGTATTCGCAGGGTGATAAAAAGTCATGGCCCTGATGGAATAAACGGCCGACTTGAGTGGTCGGTGCCACAATGCAAAACCGACAATTTTGTTAACTCTTTGATAGGTATTATCTCTCGATGGTGCTCAAACACTGCCCGCCTTGCGATATACTGTATCACGAGTTTCAATCCATCCCAATTGATGCGATGCTGTCTCAATCTTCGGACCGTGACAATTGCGAAAGAATCTGCGAGTGGCTCAAAGTGAGACACTACCATATCTTCAAGCGGGATCTGACACGCGTGTTTGTTTTCTTTGCCCGCAACCAGTCCTTCAGCGATCCGACACTGGACCCGAATTCTTGAGGAAAGTTGCTCTGCCTTGGGAATGGCTCATCACACAACTTCGCAAGAAAGGGGGGAACGAGCAGCAAATCCAAATGTTGATGAATCAGCTCCCGTCCTCTTTTTCCTCTCCGTTGAATTCATAATCTCGTGCCTTCTCCTCCCAGCTACTCGACCCATATGGTACCATATTCTCGTGCGTCTCCCTCTAGCTGCTCGACCCATCTTTCAAGTCTTAGTCGCAAAAAAATGACCGAACGTACGAACAATTGGTGTGAAATCGCTCTGCGATCGGCGACGTAAGAATGGAAAGCTGTGAAGGCGGAGAACAGAGGACACCGAACAGTCCGCATTGAGTCGATCAGAAGGAGTTTGAAGGGACGAAGAACGAGGTGGCGAAGGGAGCTCGAGACGAAATGCAGGTTTGGAGCCAGCAGTTTTCCGTGATGGTGCCTCAACTGCAGCACAGAAGTACACTCGCAGTAGATGGAGGTCTTCGCTTTTGGTTTTTCGCACTTGCCCGTATCCAAGTACTTCTGAGTCCTACGCGAGGCTGTTTGTTATCGATTCGCGAATTACGACGAGGACATAGTTCTCCATGAACGAACGAGCTCGGTTACGATCGATTCTTCAACTTCATTCCCAGCTCGCGGCCAAGTGCAACCAATTTGGGGATTGGCACATTCGTCTCTGCTTGATATCTCAAGCGTGCCTCGACCGCGGTCTCGTGGACTTTTGTTTCCGGCCCGAAAACAAGTATGTATGTATCGTTTTCGCGGCGAGGAGCATCTTCGAGTACGCCACACCCCTGTTTTTTTATCTTCATTTTATATATTTTTTCACACCTCATTCTATCTCATATTTACCTATCTACCCCAAATGTGCAACAAGACCAACAACAACAGCGACAAACTTCGACTGCAAGAGAGGGACGGGGACGGAGGGTATAACAAACAAGGTTAGCTGAACGAGTGACATGGTGCCGCCAATTCCAAACCCGCCGGAGCAGCGAGAGCATAGATTGGCAGGACGCAAGAGGCAAGAGGCAAGCGAGGGCGAGGAGGAGGGGAAGCAAAGAGTGATAAATCATTACTGGACGAGACGGTGTCTGTCTGTCTGTCGTTAGGGTCGTGCGTGGGTGGGAGGGGGAGGGGGGGATCGTCCTTGCGACTGCGGCGACAGCATGTATGACACGACAACCACGCGCGGGGAGGGGACGGCGCTCTATGCGTCGGCCGTTCAAACTATACTAGATTACATTCAAATACCTACTGCACTACTGCGTTATGGTATTATTCTGTCGAGCGGGGTACAATTTGTTACTACATTGCGACAACGCGCATACTGCTCCACTACTACGCTACAGCCAACGACGCGATGATGTCTGGCGAGCGGGGCACGATCCGGCAACGCAAGCCCAGCGGGAACGTCACCGTAGACGTCTTCCACTCAACACACGGCTCCGTCTCCTTCCCCTCTCCATCGAGTGCCTTGGAAATGGTGAACGCCGCGAGGATATTGGATATCGCTAGGAAGAGGGTGTCCTCCGCCAGCGCCGCGCCCGGACACACGCGGCGCCCGTTAGCCGAATACCAAACTATCAGTGCACATGCGTAAGTAAAACCTCTCTGAATACGGACTGGTCATGGACATCGGAGAGAACGAAAAACGCACTCGAACGGATCCCGCTGGGGGTTCTCCCCCAGATACCGCGTCGGGTCGAACGCGAACGGGTCGGGGTTACACTTCGTCGTCGTGCGCGATGGCCCTGCATTTATTTTCCATTAGTAAGTTCAAGTCAGCGCGTTGACGCATGGGCTGCGGACCAGATGTTCGCGATTATCGTTCCGCCCTTGGGTATACTGCGCCCGTGTTAGGTTAGGTTGCACATCAGCAGCGTGAAGGCTCCGCGGAGCGAGCGCTGCTCACAAGAGGCCGTTGTAGACATCGTCCTTGGTGACGCGGTGTTTCAGGCCTGGGGTGGTAAATCGGGGGAAAATGCAAGCGAATTGCCAAGGAGAATAGGAAAGCCTCGGATTCGGAGAACGAATTTTGGAGTATGGAGAGCGGGGCGACTCACCCAAAGGCGCAACCGGCGCGGAGCGCAGCACCTCCTTGATCAGGGCGCTGACGTACGGGAGCGCCTTCTGGTCCTCGAGCGTAAGGAGGCGCCCCGCGCCGCCGAGATGCGCGTCGACTTCGTCCTGCGCGCGCTTCTGGGCGGCGGGGTGGGGTGGACATAAAGAGGAGGAAGGAGGCGATGCCGGAGGTGGTCTGCCAGCGGGCGCGTCAGTGCACGGAATAGGAAGGGAGGAAGTGAAGGAAGGTAGGATAATATATAGAATTGCACTCACGGTGTGCGCCCCGCCGGCGTAGATCGAGCCTGCCGTCCACTTGAGTATCTCCCTCTCCTCGTCTCCGTGTTGACTCCCCTCGTCTGAGTCTGGGGGGACGAAGTACTGCGAGAAGAACGATTCGGAGTACGTGCCAGTGTCCTGTTCGTCACGGAATAAAAATTATAGCACCTGTAAACTGGAGACGGGAGACGCACGATCTTGTTTTTCGCCCACTCAAACGGAACAGTCTCGATATCGTTCAGGACCTTCCTGTTCGCTTTCAACACGCGCTTGAACCTGCCGAGCGGGAACCACGCCGGGAGGAATCGCACTGCACCATTTTTCGTTAATTCAGAAAGCCGTACATCGCAGCGAGGGCTCACGGAACGGGAAATCTCGATCAAGAAGAACGGCTGGATCAGCTTCGTTATCGCGCTTGATCCGTCCTCGATGAGGGTCACGAAGAAGTCGTCGTCGGTGGAGACGTCGTAGCCATATGCAATCTGAGTATTCAAATATTGAGTATAACACAGACGCCCGCCATGCGTTGAACTCGCCTTGAGCGCCGTAGACGCGACGAACCTGCGCATTCATCGGATAAGCGCGTCGTCGTCCCGTATCCCGAACGAGAACAGAATAGCTAGGATAGGAAAGACACACGCACGTCTTGATCAGCCGAACAAACGCTTCCGGTTTTTCCGCCAATCCCCTTATCAGCACCCCCAGCTGGAGCTCCTGCGCCGGGACCCACGCCTCCGCCTGCGCCGCGCGCCGGCTGAGGCCCGCGTGCAGCATCTTGCGGTTAGCGCGGGAACCACGGGTGCGCGGAGGAGAGCATGAAGATGGAGCGGCGCGCGCCCTGCGAGGGCGCCCATCCGCGACGGGGGGCGGTCGGAGTAGATGAGCGAGCGCGCGTCGAGGAGGTCTGTGGCGGCTTTGGCGGAGTTGAGGATTATTTCGGTGCGGTGGAAGACGCGTAGGGAGATGACTGGGCCTGTGCGGGGTTGGTTGAGAAGAGATGAGTGTAGGGATAGAGGCGAACCGTGTTCCTTCGCCCAGTCAGCGTACTTGAGCCAGGGCTGGCTCGTCGGGAGCTGGTGCAGATTGCCCGTAATGTACCTGCGCGGGCGGACCCGGGGGGAGTGGTAGTCCTCGGTTCGGGGGAAACGAACGACGGCATAGGATGGCTGCAAAGTACGAGGAAGAGGGGAAGCAGGTATTGGTATTCGGTGCCTGGCATGCTGAGGAAGAGTGCTCAGCGGGTCCACGGGTCTTGCGAATTGTTACAACTAAAGCAGGTATTTATACCACACGGTAGTTTGACGCTGTCAGGATCGGGCCGAGTCAGTTTCTCAAGGAATAGCAAGATGTCATAGAGTGATGCAAGGAAGGAAGCAGATAACTGAGTCGGTCAAGTCAGTGTCGATGAAACCAAATGCATCCACGAATGCCAGACAAAACGACGCGCAGGCAAGGCAAGGCAAGGCTAACGATCGGCTGCAGTTCGCGGCGAGCGGGTTATCCCATCGCCAGACCGTCCAAGAAAGAAGGTGTGTTGCATTGCAAAGTTGCAAGTGGAAGTTGACGCAGCAGCTGACACCCAATCCTTCGCGAATTCAGAAAATTGTCCGCACACGTCCGTGCAATCTCGGAGTGGCCGACACGCTCAGGCCAGGCTCAGGCCGGGCCGCTTCTCACGAAGGCAGAAGTAGAAGGTAGAAAGAAGTAGACCGCCAGCCGTCAGGAAACACGCCACTGAGAATTGAGGTGATTGCGATTATCATATGACCGGAACCGCTTTCACCAGCACCAGGGGCATCCACAAACGAGACGATAGCGCGATTTTTGACGGTGGCGAGCAGTATGCAAGTGGACAGAACGATTTCCCCAGGTTTCGATTGTTGATCAAGGCAGGAAACAAACTGCCAGAAACCTAAAGGAGATCTACATACTCGGGTCCCGGGCACGTGCCGCGGTAGCGTTTGCGACCAAGTTCAAATTGATGGAAGAAATTCCTAAGTAAGTACTTATATTCAACGTCGAAACAAATATTAATCACTTCGCCCCGCTCAGCCATTCGGAACCCACATATTCATCTACTTTTTTTTTGGTTTCGGCCAAAAACAAGTATGTACGTACATCTCATTCCCGCAGATCTCATTCCCGCAGCGAGGCGCATCTTCGTCTTCGTCCACACCCCCGTCTTTATTTTATCTGCATTTTATATATTTTTTCACACCCCATTCCATCTCATATTTACCTATCTACCCCAAAAGTGCAACAAGACCAACAAACAACATCAACAACGGCAACGGCAACTTCGACTTCAAGAGGGACGGGACGGGACGGAGGGTATAACAAACAAGGTTAACTGAACTGAACTGAACTGAACGAGTGACACGGCCAAGAGGCAGGACGCAAGAGGGAAGGGCAAGCGAGCAAAAGTGGTAGGCAGCGAGGGCGGGGAGGGGGGGAGCAAAGAGGGATAAATTATTAGGACGAGACGGCTCTGTCTGTCTGTCGTTAGGGTCGTGCGTGGGGGGAGGGGGAGGGGGAGGGGGATCGTCCGTGCGACTGCGCACGAGGAGGGGACGGCGCGCTACGCGTCGAGGCGCCGAGGGCAGCACCTACCACGCCCCCCTGCTGCACCTGCACCTGCACCTGCTGCTGATACGCCGCCGCCCACTTGCCCTCCTCCTCGTGGCCGTGGCCGTGGCCGAGGTGGAGCTGCTGCTGCTGCTGGTGGTGCGCGAGCATCATCTGGTGCGCGTGCAGCTGGCGCGCGTGCTGGTCGTACACCGCGTGCGTGTGCGCGTGCGCGTGCGCGGCGGGCGCGGGGGTCGAACGCCGCGGCGGTGGGGCTCGCGATCATCGGCACGGACGCGGGGTAGTGCGCTTGCGGGGGGCGCGTGGGGGGAGTGCGCGTGCGCGTGTGGGGAGGAGGAGAGCGCGGCGCTGGGCGCGGGCGGGGAGTGCGACTGCCGCGCGTGCGGGCCGCCGATCGAGATCGTCATCGGCTGCGCGGGGACGAACTGCTGCGCGTGCGGATGCGGGTGCGGCTGCGCCATCTGCTGGTGCACAAACTGCTCCTCCTCGTACTGGCCGGGATAGGCGCCGCCGCCGCCGCCCTCGTACTCCTCCTCGTCCTCGCCGTACATCTCCCCCTCCAGATCGCCCGCCTCAAACTCCAGCTCGCCCGCCAGGACGACGGCGAAGCCCTCCCCGCGCCGCGGCTCCTCCACGCCGGGGACGCCCGCGCGTGCGCGCCACTCGTTCACCTCTGCGCGCAGGGCGTCGCCCTCGGCCTTGACGAGGCGCAGCTGCTGGGCGGCGAGGAGCCGGTGGCGGCGCGAGGCGGTGGTGATGTGGGCGATGCTCGAGTTGACGATCGCGGATTTGGAGGGGCGGCGGATCTGCGAGAGGTTGGGGAGCAGCGCGGCGAGGTCGTAGTAGAAGCGGCCGTTGAGGGTCTCGCGGCGCTGGCGCTCGACGGCGTTGTGGGTCGCGCGGCGCTCGGCGGTGTTGGCGCGCCGGTTGGGCTTGGCGGTGCGTTTTACGCCGCCGGCGGGGGGGTTTGCAGGGTGGGTGGTGGGGGGTGGTGGCAAGGGGCAGGTGGTCGGAGAGGACGGGGGTCTGGGGCGGGCCGGTGGAGGCGGAGGTAGAGGAGCCGTCGGAGGCGGCGGGGGACGGGGGAGACGTGATTGAGAGCCATTGGTGGAGTAAACTCAGAGTCGACGCGATTTCTCTGCGGGAAGACTGGAGCTAGGGTTGGAGTCGCGAGAAGAGGTCTCGAGCAGACTCTTGGGCGGTATTGTGCAGCGGGGATGCGTGTGGGTGGCGGGAAGGAAGAAACCGATAAGGGTCGCGAGATCTGCGCTGGGGTGAGGGAGAGCAGGAAAATAAATAAAAAAAGAATACATCAGGCGTATCCTTATGGCGAGGGCTAGGGCGGAGTATGGAGAGGATTGGAGGATTATTCAAACGAGTACCATGGAGGCGGACGACAACAGCGATCGATGTTTGCGACTATTGATGTGAGAGTAATCTACCCGACATTTTGTTTCATCACGAATTCCCATTTCCGAGATACCCGGGAGTGCACCGAATCACTGATAGTATTCCTTTTCACTTCAGATAGAAGCCACGACCCTCCACGATAAAGCCCATTCGGAACATTGCGTGGAAGCTTCTTCACAGTCTTTTGTTTTACACGAGTCATTCACGAGTCATTTATGCCCAGTGACCTCCAGGAACGAGTGGCAAGTCTGTAGCTTGGTTCTCAGACTGTCTCAGTGTCGACGACACCAAGACAGCCCGACTCGATCCGAGACCAGGCTGATCTCTGATCTCCTTCGTTCCCGGAGGTTTCGGTTCTTTCCGGTTCCGTGCGGCAATCGCGCGAACCCAGGTCGGCGTTCCCTCTCCTCCACTCGTCAGCGACAAACTTAGAACCGCCATCGTCTCGTTTCGTCCACAGCAACATCAATTTCCTTTTTGGTCCAATCCGACTGTCGGTTACATATCCGCTAATGAGACAACGGGTTCCAACTTCTAATAATCTAATCCATTTTTGGCAGTCTTTACCGTTTGGCTGTCTACATCGACGCAATAACACGACTTCTAGGCTCACTGCTGAGGACTTTTTCCGGGAGGCCTGGGATCTGAGTCTGAATCTGGATCCGACACACCATCCGCAAGCATCCGAGTGTACATGCAAAGTATCTATTTAGCCGCTCGTCCACCTCGAAGTAAACTGTTCCCTCCTTTGTCCTCCATGATGCAGTTTAGAATCATCCTACTGAGAGTCCGAACTTGGCCCAGAGGACAGCTCGTCGGTACCGCACCAACGCGCCATCAGCGCACCACCCATAACGACGCCGTCTCTGTTTCGGTTTCAGGACAGTTGGCGATCGGTATTGCACTCCCAAATTTAAATTTCACACACCTCTGCTCCCGCTCCCGTTCCGATCGAGAAGAACGGGGGATGTGTCTCGTCTCCGAGTGTCATTTCAAAACGTGGCTCCCCGATCTACGCATCTCCACTCGATCATGAGCATCCCGATCCGCATTTCTATGGTCCCCAAAGGCATCGTTTCACATCGCTGTTCCGTGGTACAGTTTCAATTTCGATTTCAATTTCCGGTAGACGACAGCATCGCGAAAGCGGCACAGAGTAGCGTAGAGTAGAGTAGCGTAGAGTAGAGCAGCAAAGGGAAGTCGCACGGTCGAAAGCGCGTTCTGAAGAAAGCAAGGTGTCAGCAATGAGAAGAGCAGAGCACAAAGAGGACGGCGCCAACACGGGGCGACCGCACAAAAGCCATCGACGCCCGACGAAGCGGGAGTAGCGAGTGCGCGCGATTACTCTGTACGAACGGGAAAGATTGATCAGCACGAGTGGAACGGATAGCGGCGGCGGGGCGTACTGAAAGGGCAGTTCGGCCTGTAGAGGAAGGAGCAAAAAGCATGAGTGAGAAGTTTTGAGATCGACTGACGACGCACGCGTGCCCTCCGCCCCGCCAGCCGCAGTGCGCGCACTGCGGCCCGTTGCTGTGGTTCACGGGTTTGCTGGCGCTCGCGCTCTCCTCGACGTGGGCGCGCGCCGGCGCGGGCGTCCCGTCGCTGCGCCGGACGGCGGAGACGGCGGGGACGGCAGTAGCGTGCATTGTGTGGGATTGGGCGCAAGGACGTGAGTTGGGTTGGTTGGGCAGGTCGAGGGCGAGAGTGGATTGCGATGCGGGTGGGAGTGCGGTATGGATTGTGGTGTGGGCAAAACAAATTCATTCGCCTTTTGTTCCTTCGTCCTGGGTCCAGGTCCAGTGCCGTAAGCGCGGGGCGGGGCGGTGGGTCCCTTGCCGCCCCCGCAACAAATGCGCGAGGCAGAGGTCTGCCTCGCGCGAAATGCCCGACTGGGCGGGGCGTGTACATGTTCAATCGTGTTCTCCTGTTTTTTCGGAAGTAAGGACGGCGGGCGTGAAGGAGTGGGCGTGAAGCATCAATTAAGATATTGGAGTGAGAACTGTGGTGCGAAGATCGGCTTCAAGAATCGACCGGGATCACCCGCTCGATGTGGTGTCTGTGAGATAGTCCACGGCCGAATAGCCTCATTTGCGGAGGGTCCGAAGACGAAGCAAACAAATCTTTTCAACGTGTATAAAATTGTTCGCTGCAAAAATAGCTCTCACAAAGATCGACAGATTTGGTGCACATATGCGACCGGTGTTCACCCAAAGTAATGAACATCAACCTCGCACACCCGGCCGAGAATATTCCTCTGCAAAAAATCAGCATCGTCTCACAGCCACCCTGCGGCGCACCCACCCTGGTCGCAATGATCCGGTGGTCATCCAGACTCGCCCCATGGTACCGCTCGAACTCCGCCGCGCTCCGCACAAAATGGCACGGCAGCCGCGACACCACGGGCTCCGCCCAGATCCCATAGTCCACAAAACGGGTCGTCCTCGGGCTGCAGAACCTCGTGCGCGCGCGCCTTGGCCGGGTTGAAGTCGAGCATGATGAACCACGAGGGCGACCTGCCGCGGGAGCAGCACGCAGCGCTGCCCCGACGTGATCGTGATCCAGTCCATCACCACCCCGCCGGCGTTGAGCCAGCGGCAGATGTCGGGGCCCCAGTCCGCGTAGCTGCACGCGTCGCCGGGCGCGTGCGCGGCGAGGAGCGCGAGCAGCGCGCGGCGGTGGACGAAGAGCAGGAAGGGGTGCAGGTGCAGCGTGGGCCCCGGGAAGGTAAGATCCAGAGGACGATCGAGTCCTCCACCGAGGAGTGGAACGGCATGCGCCGCGGTTTGCGGTAAGTCCCCTGGGGGTTGGGCTCGCCGCGCGCGGTGATGGTGCGGATGGAACGCCCGGGTACGAGGCGCGGGAGGTGCAGCATGAGAATCGGCGCTTTCTGCTCCGGGACAGTCGACCATAGCTCAAGCCTCGCCGCAATCGTGTTCGGTAGCATGATCACCTCAGGCGACAGAAATACGCCGCCATAGTAGGTGCCAGATTCGGCAGTGTTCTTCCACTTGAGTTTCCCTGTTTTCCACTCGAAGAGGTAAACGCTGTCCAGTCCTCGAGCGCGTCCAGGCGAAAACGCGTACACCAGGATGAAAAGCAAGTGCTCGCCGACAATTTCAATGGTGACGTTAGGTTTCCCGGCCCCTCTCGTGTTTTCTACTGTTATGGGGCCTTGGGCCTCGGGGTGTGCTACATGGGGAGCCGATACAGTGAAGAATTCCAATTTGACCAGACCTTCGTATTGATCAACACTCGGAGTGCTAGTGAAAGCGGTTAATTTCTGTCGTTGTCCCAATGGAGCCACTCACAAAGTGACCATCGCAATCAGGTCGTGCTCTTCAATTCCCAGGCCGAAATCGATGATGACGCTCTCTTTCGAGGGCAGAGCAATGCGCCCCCACTCCATCGGAGGCGCACCCTCCTCAGCCGGTCGCGACGGGAGCTCGATATATCGCAGTGCCTTTCTGTTCACCTCCCCGAGCCAAAACATGCCCCCAGACAATTCGTATAACCCGGACGCCGGGAACGGCACAGATACCGACACTTTCCAGGTTGCATTCACCTCCCCGAAGGCCTCCTCCCGGGCACGCAGCCTCGCGAGGCGCTCGGAGATCGGGATCGGCGAGGTCGGGTTATCGGTGACCTGCGCTACTTCCACGGCCATTTGGTATTGCAGCTCGACCTAATCGGAGGTTGGATGAGAAATACATCTACGTGTGAAATTTGCCCTTCCGTACAGACGAGGTAATGAACGCAGAGAGAAAGTGGCAGGATTGCCTCGCGGTATGTAGAGCAGCATTAGGCAGAAAAGTGAAGATATAGGCCAAGATCTCTGGAGGCAAGTCGAGCAGGCGAAAACAGCCCGGGTCGGCCACATCGGTCAGCTCAACATCTGACATTATGAGGATCCTTCGAGAGCTGTACGGTTGGGTTTCTCGAGGTAGATGTTTTGAAGATACCAGCAGATGCTGCAGAAGGCTGCAGAACCCAAGCAGAACCTGGAGCGGAGGTCCAAAAACGCGGCCAACGTGATCTCATGACGCAATTCAGGTGCATCCTCTTCCCAAATGAAACGAGCAATACGATGCTGTTGAAAAAAAAGAACAAGCAATTCTGGTTCGCGGTACAATACTGGTTACTTCAAGTATACAGCGTCTATGCAGTCACGGTGTGAAATCAGAGCTGCCGTCCATGCAACCAAGCTGATAACATCGCGAGCGCCTCTTCCGGTTTATCATGAGGCACGTAAAGCAAAGTCAGTCGAATGTAGAAGGATGAAGAAAGAAACTACTTATCATATGGCCCGCACCGCGTATGGTGACGAAGGAGAGCAAGCTTCCCTCCGCCTGCTTACTTACACCCGCCTTTTCCTGCTCGCCCACAGCCCAGTCAGCCCATTCCAGCGCAGCATACGCTTCCCTGGCCACTCCAATCGAGCTTTGTCGACCCACAAGCGGTTCGCAACCCAGTTGCATTTCCAGTCGTAAGTTCCAGCATAGATGAGGACGCGAATTCCACGATCCAGTAGGCTTGCGACGTAGTATTGCGTTGGGACGGCCCCACTTGTCTAAATGTGCAATGAACTGGTTGCTGACGTCGTCGGAGCAGGAAGAGAAGTGGCCGCTTGTGGATCGACCCCCAGAAGCTCCTGCACGACCGGGTCTGAGAGATACTTGGTGATCACGCCGTTCTCCTCGTAACAAAATTCTTGGATACATATCTGCGCAGAGGATAGTAGAGGATAGTCAGGACGGTAACCTCACAACGAAGGAATGTGGACCTTGGAGATGTCGTAGGCGTTCCGGCCTGCAGGAGTATTATAATGCGACATACGAGAAGGCCAAAATCGCTAGACCAACCACTGCCCACAATCCCAGTAGAAAGCTGACTTTCACAGAAATCGACCGCAGCACGGCAGTTGATCGCGTCGAATTGGTCGATGCAGCTGGCCTGCATCAGCTTTTGACAACGCGGGAGCTAAAAACGGAGGTCTACTTAGAGTAATGTTTTTTTTAAGAAGGGACAACGTACAGCAGCTTTCATCCGGACGCAGGTGCTTATGGATTGGAAAGGCACTTCGAGCGCAGCAATACCGCACTCGATGTCATAGGCGGCCGGGGTACAACCTTGTGAGTTATTTCAGCCAGTAAACGGATAAAGGAAAGGGAAAGAAGGGTACGTGGATATGTCAGTAATTCCATTTCCAATTATCACAGACTGCAAATTCAGCGTCTGACGGCCTTGCGCTATTGCGAGCTGATTCTGGTCGTAAATCTCACTCGCGAAAACAGGCAAATAACGGCCCTGTCATAAGTCATTCACGACTAAGGTATCCAAAAGGAAAAGTGGGACAGACTCCATAAGACTCGCCAGACAGGTGCAAGGCCCGACCCGCAAATTGAGGGAACGCCTCGAAGAACAGCGAGATAAAGGCATAGACGTTCTTGGCGGCGTCTTCGGTCGTCTCGATAGTCTCACCGAAGTCGGCGTATGAGAAGCCTACACCAACCCTACAAAGTACGGGTGTGTGCAAGTGAGGAAATAAGCAGGCGTCAACTTGCGGTTGGTCCAGGAAGAAGATGTTCGCTTCCGAGTTCCACGAGTGAGGGTTCCACGTCGTCCCGTTTGATGATGTGTTTTTAATGTCGATGCTGCACGGGCCTGCAAACATCTAGGATTGGAACCAAGAGATTATCGCAAACTCACCCAGTTCCATAAGTAATCCCGTCGAAGAACTGCAACCAGGTCCACCGTTTATCCACATTACCACGTCATCTGGTGGTTGTGAGCCATGCTGCGAGTGTGCGGCGCAGGCGACATTACCTACCTTTCGCGGGGTCCCCGCCTGCTCTCGAAGAAATAAAAGACAGGTGCTTCGCGCCTTGGTCTACATCAGATACCCCGTGTAAACCGCTTTTCACCCGGCTCAGTGAAGGATGTTAGCGCAAAGGACATGCAGCTACCCTGACAGTGGGGTCACAAAAGCTGCTTTGCTTAACACGGACACGGTGGTTTGGGAAGCGCGAATGAGATAAGGTCGTGAATCGTCTGAGCGAAACGGACGATAGGTGCAGGGAGTCGGACAGAGAAACCTGAGTAGCAGCCGTGAGGCCAAAAGATAGAGTGAACGCCGTCAGAAGAAGAGACCACATGAAGGTCAAGGTTCAAGCTTCAAGCACGCGATCAGCCGATCCGACGCGACAACTTGAACCGAATTCTCGCGTTCGCGACCTCTGATTGGCCTCATGGCCGCGTTCCTGTACCATAATTTCCTCAGTTTTAAACACGATTTTCGGCGCGTCGAGCGTTCTGAATTTGGTTCAAACTTCAAACGAAGCTTCTAACTTGAAAATTATTGTAATAGCTATCGCTACTCGTGCATTCCCAGAGAGGAGTTGGGTATGTATTACGCCATGTGCCTTTCCGCCAGCTTGAACGGAGCTCTCTCCAGACAATCGCGAATTCAATTCGGCCATAGATGGCACGGAGATTCCCCGGGTTTAACTTCGGTGCTCAGCAAAGGCGGCCACATCGGTCAGCTCAACATCTGACATTGCGAGGGTCCTTCGAGAGCTGTACGGTGAGTTTCTCGAGGTAGATGCTTTGACGATGCTGCAGAAGGTTCAAAGACGCGGCCACGTGATCTCATGACGCCAATAAAAGTAATTCAGGCCAAATTCGAGAGGTGCATCTTCTTCCCAAATGAAACGAGCAGTACGATGCTGTTGAAAAAACAAACCAGCAATTCTGATTCGCGGTACAATACTGGTTACTTCAAGTATACAGCGTCTATGCAGTCACGGTGTGAAATCAGAGCTGTCGTCCATGCAACCAAGCTGATAACATCGCGAGCGCCTCTTCCGGTTTATCATGAGGCACGTAAAGCAAAGTCAGTCGAATGTAGAAGGATGAAAGAAACTACTTATCATATGGCCTGCACCGCGTATGGTGACGAAGGAGAGCAAGCTTCCCTCCGCCCTGCTTTACTTCACCCGCCTTTTCCTGCTTGCCCACAGGCCCAGTCAGCCCATTCCAGCGCAGCATACGCTTCCTGGCCGCTCCACTCGAGCTTGTCGACCCACAAGCGGTTCGCAACCCAGTTGCATTGCCAGTCGTAAGTTCCAGCATAGATGAGGACGCGAATTCCACGATCCAGTAGGCTTGCGACATAGTATTGCGTTGGGACGGCCCACTTGTCTAAATGTGCGTTGAACTGGTTGCGACGTTCGTTGGAGCAGGAAGAGAAGTTGGCTGCTTGTGGATCGACCCCCAGAAGCTCCCGCACGACGGGGGTCTGAGAGATACTTAGTGATCACGCCATTCTCTTCGTAACAAAGTTCTCCGATACACATCTGCGCAGAGGATAGTCAGGACGGTAACCTCATAACGGAGAAATGTGGACCTTGGAGATGTCGTAGACGTTCCGGCCTGCAGGAGCATTATAATGCGACATGAGAGAAGGCAAAATCGATAGACAAACCACTGGCCCACATTCCCAGTAGAAAGCTGACTGTCACAGAAATTGACCGCAGCACGGCAGTTGATCGCGTCGAATTGGTCGATGCAGCTGGCCTGCATCAGCTTTTGACAACGCGGGAGCTGGAAACGGAGGTCTACTTAGAGTAATGTTTTTTTTAAGAAGGGACAACATACAGCAGCCTTCATCCGGACGCAGGTGCTTATGGATTGGAAAGGCATTTCGAGCGCAGCAATACCGCACTCGATGTCATAGCGGCCGGGGTACAACCTTGTAAGTTATTTCAGCCAGTAAACGGATAAAGGAAAGGGAAAGAAGGGTACGTGGATATGTCAGTAATTCCATTTCCAATTATCACAGACTGCAAATTCAGCGTCTGACGACCTTGCGCTATTGCGAGCTGATTCTGGTCGTAAATCTCGCTCGCGAAAACAGGCAAATAACGGCCCTGTCATAAATCATTCAGGACTAGGTCTCCGAAAGGAAAAGTGGGACAGACTCCATAAGACTCGCCAGACAGGTGCAAGGCCCGACCCGCAAATTGAGGGAACGCCTCGAAGAACAGCGAGATAAAGGCATAGACGTTCTTGGCGGCGTCTTCGGTCGTCTCGATAGTCTCACCGAAGTCGGCGTATGAGAAGCCTACACCAACCCTACGAAGTACGGTTTGTGCAAGTGAGGAAATAAGCAGGCGTCAACTTGCGGTTGGTCCAGGAAGAAGATGTTCGCTTCCGAGTTCCACGAGTGAGGGTTCCACGTCGTCCCGTTTGATGATGCGTTTTTCATGTCGATGCTGCACGGGCCTGCAAACATCTAGGATTGGAACCAAGAGATTATCGCAAACTCACCCAGTTCCATAAGTAATCCCGTCGAAGAACTGCAACCAGGTCCACCGTTTATCCACATTACCACGTCATCTGGTGGTTGTGAGCCATGCTGCGAGTGTGCGGCGCAGGCGACATTACCTACCTTTCGCGGGGTCCCGCCTACTCTCGAAGAAATAAAAGAACAGGTGCTTCGCGCCTTGGTCTACATCCAGATACCCCGTTGTAAACGCTTTCACCCGGCTCAGTGAAGGATGTTAGCGCAAAGGACGTGCAGCTACCTGACAAGTGGGGTCACAAAAGCTGCTTTGCTTAACACGGACACGGTGGTTTGGGAAGCGAGAATGAGAGTAAGGTCGTGAAAATCGTCTGATGCGAACGGACGATAGGTGCAGGGAGTTCGGACAGAGGAACCTGAGTAGCGGGCCGTTGAGCCCAAACACAGAGTTGAACGCCGGTCAGAAGGAAGAGACCACATGAAGGTCAAGGTTCAAGCTTCCCAGCACGCGATCAGCCGATCCGACGCGACAACTTGAACCGAATTCTCGCGTCGCGACCTGATTGGACTCATGGCCGCGTTTCTGTCCCATAATTTCTCAGTTTTAAACACGGATTTTCAGCGCGTTGAGCGTTCTTGAATTTGGTCCAAACTTCAAACGAAGCTTTCAAAACTTGAAAATTATTGTAATAGCTCTCGCTACTAGTGCATTCCTCGAGAGGAGTTGGGTATGTATTATGCCATGTGCCTTTCCGCCAGCTTGAACGGAGCTCTCTCCGGACAATCGCGAATTCAATTCGGCCACAGATGGCACGGAGATTCCCCGGGTTTAGCTTCGGTGCTCAGCAAGAACAAGCTGTATAACAGTGTAGGTAGAGGAGGCAAGCAGGCCTGTTGGAAATCGTCAGACTCAGGCCCCGACAAGAATCGTGGCCATGATCGACTCACTGTAGGGCGATGGGATAGTGCAAGGCACTCAATGCGTTGGTGCGCTATCAACGCGTCCGAGTTACGATTAGTGGCAGGGGCGCTGAGAGGCTGCTGACCTTTTTGGGGTCACCGGTGGTGTAGCCCAGGGTATATCCGACGCGCGAGAAAGACCAGAGCCCCAGCGCGGACGCCGCCAGGGTGGGGTATTTGAGTGCTGTGATGAGCGTCCTTGGATTGAAATGAATTGAGTTGGGTTATCGCGGGTGGCCCGGTGGACGCGTATCGAGGCAGACTCACGCTGATAGTAGTAGCGGGAGATATTCGAGGGTCTGGTTGGGTCAGTTACGCGCAAGCTGAAGAAAGGTGTTGGAACGAACATTTTGGTGCGCGCCTAGCAAACAGGGCAGGACATTAGCATGTGGACACAGGCGTACACTGGGTATTCACGTACGTTGGGCGCAGTTGAATTTTAGCGCATTGATGTTAGCGGCCATTTCTTTTTCATCGGCGTAGACTGGTGGTCATACATATGTATTATGGGCCGAAACGCGGTGGACGCTTCAAGCTCAGACACACCTCGAGGGTATTTGATACCCTGCCAGACCCCGATATTTAACGACGTTGAGCAGTTGGAATACGAGCACGTAGATGGTGGAGAGGACCGCCGCAGCGACATAAGAGGTTCTGGGAGACGCGTCAGTCGGAAACTCGAGGTTTTGGGAATGATGCCCCGTACCCTGGAGGCAAAGCGAAGGTAGACATGGTGCTTAGGAACGAAAGGTTCAGGGGTGTTTTATACTCGAGCCGTGCCGAGTACGCGTAGGTAGCTTTTAAAACTTTTTTGACGTGGACGACGGAAAGACGGATACCGGATATCCCGACGGAAGCTGGCAGACGAATCATAAGATCGACTGATCCGTCGAAGTGCCAAATATGGAGAACAACGGTGACTGCGAATGGACTCAATGGTTATTCCAGGAGATTTTTACACGGTCATATCGGTATATGTAACGAGGACAAGAGCAGCCGGAGAGAAAATTTTAAACCTGTTCAGTAACCAGCGTATAGACGCTCCAGATCGACCCAAACAGAAGAGCTGCAGATCTTGTAAGCCGACGCGGTCCAAAGAAAAAATCAAGCAAGCGCTTACTCGCTAAGGCTGGCATGTAGGTGATCTTTGTCAATATATTGTTGCGCTTTAGTCTGTAGTCAGAAATCTGTAGGTGGAGATAATTGGACGAACGCACCTTAGCCGGGTCTCCGGACGCGTATCCACTAGTGTATGCTACGCGGCTGACGACCCACAATCCAAGCGCTGAGGCGGCCACGACCGGTGCCTTCACACCGAGAAGGATAGTCCTATGTAGCCAGGACGAATCAGAGCTAGATCGTTTGTGATATGCATTGCCTTACATGAGGTATTGCTGTGGGATGTTTTTCAAGAGTCTGGAAGCAGTCAGCACCGAAACATCTATCGTACGGGCAGAAAGTTCACGTTTGCATGGGCACCTACGGTTGTGTGAGTAAAGGAGAGTTTGTTGGATGGAAAGAGAAACTTACGCTGAATGCAGTTGAATTTCGCTGCTGCTGGGCGAAGCCGCCATTTCCCGCCTTCTCTGCATACACTGAAAACGAAAATTGTTGGATAACGACGAAGGCGCAAAGGGTGCGTACGTCGGGGGTATTCTACACCTGCGAGTTTGCGAGCCTGGGAAACTTTGACGGTTTGCCAGGTAAGCAGAAAAACCGTCGACAGCAGGGAAGCTGCGACATATGAGGAACTGGGAGGAAAAATCAACTTGAATCGACATGAAAAACGCGTCGAAATTACCCTTGAGGGACCGTGATGGTAGACATTGCAAGGAAAAGAGGGGGATTGTCTGGGAATTGTTAGCGACTTCCCAGTCTCTTTCAGGTTATATACGGCTCAAATCGAGCCAGCCGTGCACACGCAAGTGATCCGACGTCGTCGACGTGGACCTTTCGAGAACAACCGGCTCTTCCGACGGCTGCTTTGTCAATTGACTATGTTGCTGACATCGAACGGAAAGGCGGAAGTAAAAATTGGCCATGGGAAGGGCTCGACAAGGGGTCAAAAATACGTGGGCGCCGTAAAGCTTGCCGGAAGTTTAGACGCGTTCGAACGGGCCGCTGGCCAAATGCTCCCAATACACGAAATTATGGCCATTGAGGATTTTGGGCTCCAGTCGCTCAGGGGAGGAGAAGTGGGCGATCTACATGAACGAGGGCCCTTATATATGCTCACTGGTCGCAATAACAGATCGGCGTTGCGCCATCGACGTTCAGTCAGCGGGAGATAAGATTAGATTTGGGCATGTCCGCGATCAGCCGAGATCAATTTTCACTTGACGCGTCCTTGAACGCGGCCTTTGGCCTTTCTCCTCGAGCAATACTTGCTCTGCTCTCACTGCGTTTCGTGCACCAGCATCAGCTTTGGTTCACTCCGCTTGCTCTGCTTTGGTCTCGTTTCTTCAAACCCCGACTCGGATCTAAGTAATAGGACTCCACCGCGCCGCTTTCGTTTCCCCCACTATTGGTCACTGCACACCGAGCGTTGCAGGTCAAGCAATCGGCTTTAAACCGGCTCCAGTCATCGGTAAAGCCGCTCAATTTATAAATCTTGTCATCCCACGAAATCGCGGTCTGCCATATGGCCCTCCTCCACAGACACCGTTACCTGTCGATTGTGCGCGCCATTCATACACCAGGAAGCTCACCAATGACTTCAATTCTAGATGTCGCCGGCAGTTCTCCAATATACATTGCCCAACGTGCAACATTCCGTACTGCTCTCTGACCCTGTTTCCGCTCTGAAGTGCGTTTCAAAGTAAGCTCGGATTTGCAGGTCACTCAATTGTTCACAAATAGGCTCACTCGCAATGCTCAGAGACATTTTACAAAAAGGAAGTGGAATCGGACATCCGCGCGGAGCCGTCCAAGTCTCCCCAGGAACGGCAGCGTATGCTCGGGCTCTTACAGCGTTTTGAAGAGGAAAGCGCTGCTCAGACCGAGGAATTGGAGGCTGAAGATGAGAACGAGGAGGATCTCGCGCATCGACTGCAAAATGTTGATCTCGGTCCGTCGTGCAGCTAATGCGTTCTCCATGTCTGACTGTGTCTGTAGAATCGACTTCCCCGGATCAGCTGTGGACTCTCCTGAGTCCGGCTGAGCGCGAAAGGTTTCTCAAGGTGATGGAAGATCCCTCAAGCGATCTCGCGTTGCAACTCCTCGCAAGCGAAGAACTCGAAGTGGAGAAACAGGAGCCCATGGTGGTCGCGTCCAACTGGTCCTGAACCACCCACGAGACAATACGGCGCTCCCCCCGATCCTATCCAAGTCCCCCCATCTTTGACCTCACCGCCAATCGGACCGCCCCCGTCTCTTATTTACAATATCTGCGCCCGCCTAGTAAGTTTCTCCAGATTCTCTTGTCCTTCCCTGCTCAATCTTCCGCGCTAGTATCGCCTACGCATACGCCACGCGCCACCTCTCCGTGTCCCCGCTCTCAACCGCCCCCGAACTCGACGCAGACGCCGCGCGCGGCCTCCTTGCGACCCTCATACCTTTCCTCACCTCCCCGAACCTCCAAGACCCTGCACCCCCACCCTCGACAGTGCGCTCACCGACCTCCACTCGCCGCCTCCCTCCTGTCCGTTCGCTTCCCTTCCTGCCTTTCTTTCCTTCCCACTAACGCACAAAGTAGGACTCCGCCACCCCGCAGCTCTTCGCGCTCCTCCTGCGCGACGCCGCCACGCTGCTGCGTCCCTCTCTAGTCGCAGACGCGGCCGACGGCCGTGCGGGTGCGCATATCCGTGCGCTCCGTGCCTTGGGCGACTTGCACGCGCTGTTCCGCTCGCCGCGTACATGTCGCGCACAAGATCACGTTCTACGCTGCATTCGTCGTGGCCGACGGGACCGCCAAACTGGCAGCCTTTGAGCTCGAGCGCGAGGCAGCGGTCCGCGAGGTAGAGCTTACGGCGGAGAAAGTCGAATGGGAACGCACTCCAAGAGGGCGGCGACAAGAGCTGAAGAAAATCGAGATTGTGGAGCTGGATACACAAGCGACGAGAGCGAGAGTAGAGTAGAGTAGAGATACAATTTGAAAGATTGAAATTATTGCTGTATCGGACGTCCCTCCTGCTTCCATCGGTCATACAGCTCCAACGTAAACGCCTCGCCAAAAAACCCGGTATGGCACTGCTCCGTCCCGACCCAATATGCCATCAAGTGAGGGAGATCCTCTGGGCCCCCTTCACCTTGCGCCATGAGCTCCATTGAGCCGCCGCTTCCGCTGGACGCGGGCTTGAAGACAAAGGTCGCGGACAGGTCGTAGAGGGATGTGACGCGAACTTGGCCGGATGGGAAGAACGCGAGCTTGACGCCGAGCAGGGCCGCAATGGACTCCTTGAATTCCTCAGCCTTGGACGAGAACACCTCCTTCAACCGCTTCAGCCGCGTCTCCTTCTGCTTCACCATCCCCTGCAGTTCGTCGCGCTCCTTGCACACCGCATCCCAGCTCTCCTTCGGGATGAGATGCTCATTGCTGTTGGTGTCAGTGACGATGTTCTCGACACGCGCTCCGCCCTTCTGGAGCTCCTCCATCCTGCGGAATGAGGGCCGCGTTCTCCTCCTTGACGCGGTTCATCTCGGTCTGGCGCGTCCTCGGGGTTATCCCGCAGCAGCAGCTCCGGGGTATCCTTGAACGACAGCACGCGCACGCCGGGGGGAGGAACATGTCGTCCGCCGGCAATCTCCCCCACCGAGGTCGAACAGTTCCTGTTCCAGCTGCTCGATCCTTTCGAGCTGCGCTTTGGACTCGGAGAGAGCTGCATCGAGGTCTGCGTGCGAAATAAGCCGAACCCGGGGATGAAAATAGATAGAGTGCAAACCTTGTTGAGCCTGGAGGCTCGCCGCCCGTTCCCTCTCGAGTTCCTGCTTCCGCTCTTCGGTAAGCGAAACCGGCTCGCGGCTCGCAACCTCGTTGATCTGCTGCGTGAGCCGTGCGTTGGCAGCCTTGTAGTCCTCGAGGAGCTTCTCAAGCTGCTGCACCTGCTCTGTCCGCACAGCATCTATCGACCCACCCTCCTTATTCGCCTCCTCCAAAGAAAAGCTGGACTGGTGTACAATGATAAGACACAAGAAGGTTACGGAGATATGGCGCTCACCAGCAGAGCTTTCATGAACTGGCCCTCTCTCTCTGCGAGGGCTGTTGCCTGTTCGCAGCGGTACGCCTTGTCGTTGAGGAGAGTGACCTCGCCTTCGAGCTTTTCGATGGTTTCCTGAGCCTCGGCGGCGCGTAGCTCGGCGTTGGCGAGCTCTGCCTCTTTGGAGCGCAGGAGTGCGATCGTTGCGCCATGGTCTTCCAAAAGTTGGGCATGTTGAAGACGCAGGGCAGACAGGCCCTGTGTAACAGCCACCGGCGTCTTCGAGGGGGTCGAGGTAGAGGCGACATTCCGACTGCTGTCTCCGTGCCCTGGATAGAGTTAGAGTACCCGGCGAATAGACCACAACGCACGCACCAAGTTTCGCGTTCCTGCCTCCCCGCTTCCACTTGCGCCTCCAATTTGACCACCTTCTCCCGCAGATCCTCGAGAGGTTGAAGCTTCAGCTCGAGCCCGCGCTTCTCCTCTCGCAACACCTCAACGCTAGTTTGCCGTGCACGAAGAACGGTCAGCTCCGATGTCAACTTGGTGTTGGTCGACTCAAGCGTGCGCAGATATGCAGCTTGCCGGTGTAATTCCTCTCTCACCACAACCATGTCGTTATTCTCTGCTCTGCAGCCTTGCTTTCCGGCGCGCTACTGAGCTCCTGGAACTGAACTTGTATTTCGTCGATAGTCTGGCTCCGTTCCTCCGCAAGGAGCTTGAACTGCGAGACCTCTTCCTCCAACAGAGATGTTTGGCGGGTCAGTGTTGTGATTTGCAACTTTTGCGACGCGGATTGTTTGCGAGGTACTCCGCTGTAGGCTCGAATACACATCCTGCAGATCGGCAAACTCTTCCCGCAAGGTAGTGAGAGAGTTTCGGAGCGTCCGTAGTTCGCTGTCTTTCTTTACCTGGAGAACAGTTAGCCATGCACGGCACGATGCAGTCCAATATTAACCGTTTGCTCCTCGTATTCAGCGCGTTCTCGCTCCTTCTCTTCACGTTCCTCTTGTTCGCGGTCAGAGAAAACCGCCGGTCGCGTTCCAGCTTCTCAATTAGCATGTCTTTCTCCCTCAGCTTCGTTTCCAATTGACTGTGCGATTTTTGCGCTGCCACAAGCTGCCGCTCGAGCGACGCGTGCGCCATATTCGAGGTGAAGGCCTGGGTTCGTTGCTGGCGTTTTGCAGCAGATAATTGTGGGTCTAGAAAGAAAGAGCAAGAAATGAATTCAAGGAACTGGTCAGAATTGGCCGCTTAGAACCTATTAAGTGGGAAGCTATGTAAGAACTCACCTCGCTCGAGCTCAGCCGCAAATGAGTCGCGTTTTAGGTCCGTGCGTTTCATTGCAGTGGATATCCTCGATGTCGACGCCACAGAGGGCAGGTCGTTCATGGTGGTAGAAAGAAAGGCGTTCGGAAGATCCCGCGCACAAACGCTTTTTTCCCACAGCGATCATCCGGCGGTCAACGCGTCACCAACTATGAACGCGTTCCACCACAGCGGAAACGCGCCCACGAACGCAACACAGGCTAAAGAAAGGCTTTATTCCCAGCTTTCCGGCTCCTTGGGCAGAATGGCGCGCGCCATCGGCCAAACTGCAGACCTTTGTGCACAGCTGCAAACAGACCTACACGCGATGCGCACATTTGCTGGGCTGGACGCGGCAAAGTGGGTGCTCGTCGAATTATAAGACGATATACTTACTTTCGCAGACTCATGACTGTCGCCGCGCAACTGAATCCTGAGGACGCGGATACTTCTCGGGCTGAGTAGACGGTTGGTTCACACTTGCCTCTTTATCGAGACTGAAGATGTACAATGGTATTCAGATGTATTTCTACGGTGTACTATCTGCGGTGGCTCCATGTGTCCTCTATTCCGTTCACCTTGACTGCTCGATTAACGGGCGGCAAAATTTTTGTATTCAAGTTATCGTCACGAATCCACCTGGACCACAACGTCTTGTCCAAACTTTCCGGTCGATCACCTCGTTAACGGTGCCATCTTCTATGACCCAGTGGATTTTCCGACTCTCAAGACAAACAAACCAACAGTTTATGCTCCATACAAAGTCACAAACAAATTTCGATGTTATAAGTTAGGCGTATACACTTTCAAGTTTCCTTGTCGCCCTCCGGCACCTCTAAGTACAACAACGGCACATGCATCTGGCACGCATACATATCCACCTCGCCGAAACTCCCGCTCGGCTTGGAGGATTCTCTCTTAGCGTAGCCTTCCACGCCAACGCAGGTTCCCACCACATGCACACCAGCACGTCCTCGTCCCGGACACCATACATCTCTATAACCTTCTCGCGTGTCAAAACACCCGCCTTCTGGACCCTGTCGTAGGCCTCTTGCGTCGGGAGCATCACATCCATGGTGATCTCATACGGCCCGAGTTTTTGCTGCGCACAATGCGCGCCAGCGACGCGAGGTAGACGTGGCCACGTTTCGGCGGCGGGCATTGCAGGCGCCGCCTTGACCACTGCGTCCGCGCGGGACTGGTCTCCACCCTCGGGGGGCTTGAGCCCGCTGCCGTCCTTGAAGCTGTTCGTGAGGGCCGGAGACGTCGAACCCGCGGTGTCCGGGCCGTCAAGCGTCTGCGCCTTGATGGGGGGAACAACGAGATCGGGTCGTCGACGGGGAGGAGGTGGTAGACGCAGAACTCGGACAGCGGGCCAAGCGGCTGACCAAAGGGCATGATCGGGATTGTAAGATTGCCCCCCGTTGCCAGCTGGCCTGTGTACGACGCGTGCAAAGGTAGACGCGCGCGAGGCTGGCGACGTGGTTGGCGCGTTCTTGGGTGTCAGCCCACACTACTCCTGAGACGCCAATTTCTTTGGCGAAGGGCGCCCCGTCGGTCCGCCCATACACGGGAACTTGAGGTCGCAGGGGAAGTCTAACGGCATGCGTCAGCATTGCGCGTCCCTTGTCGAGGAAAGTCGTCAATTTGCGAGGATCAGGATTGGGTCGCTGACGCCCGCCGATGAAGGAGGTTTTGGAAACCCGAAACCTTGGCGCCCCTCCAACTTGATTGTGTATGGCGTCGGGCGGCAGAGGCGCCACGGCATCGCACTGTTCGGCCGTCAGGGAGTTCCTCGTACGTCGCGCCATTCAGGTCCAGCTCGCCGCCTGGCCCCGCAAGAGAAAATCAGGTCTTGACTTTTCATACAGCGTCTTGTCCTGCGACCGAAACTTTGGTGCATCGCTCGCCTCGGGTTGCCAATGGCCACAGATCGAAGCTGCCCTGCCGCACGACGGCCATCGCCTCGCGGCTTTTGGGCGTAGCACATAGAGCGCCACACTCCATGATCTTGCCCATGTGGTACGCGATGCCGAGGTCTTTGATGCCCTTGTGGATACAGAAGGCCGCGTAGGGTGCTGGGTCGTATGACCGGCCACCGATGATAATGTCAAAGTCCGGGTGGTCCTGCATAGCTTTGACGTAGGGCTCGTGGCCCATCTGCGCGACGAGACGCGACGCGGCGTCGACATCCTCTTTCTGGAGGGGCGGGACGGCCCCACCGCAGGGCCTGATGACACCCCGCTCGAGGCCAGCGTAGACGAGCTCCTTGTCGATCTCCGCTTCGATAGTGAGCACTTTCATTGGGCGGTAACCATTCTTGGCAATAATTTCCGATATGATTTCTAGGAAGAGAGGAAGGCGGGAGTTCGCGCCATCCCCGCCAGCCGAGCCTAACGTTTGATTATTATGTGCTGTGCCTCTCATATGCTCAAGAACGTACCAATCAATATGGGCACCTTGTAATAGTGGCATGCTGCCACCATGGGTTCCAGGTCTTTCTCATAGGCTAATCGTTTCACGGTGAGCGCGCCCATTGCAAGTTTGAGGGTCCACTGTCGGTCGAGCCGCTATCAGCGACGATGGCGTCGACACCATTGTGTACAGCGCTCCAGAAAAGCTCCAGCGAAAAGCCGTAACCCAGCATGCCCACCGGCGTCAAGATCTTGATTTCATCCTGCATTTCTGGGGTGTAGGGTAGATTTGGTACAGTTGGATTCTTTGCGCGTACTTTAAGGAGTACACGTCGGGTCGCTTGCGGCTGGATGGAAATCTAATAAAAGACACAATGTAATCTCGTATGCGTCAAATTGATCGATCCGGGAAAGCCGGAAAAGTGCAGATTTTCCGTTTAAAAGAGACGGGGTTGGGCGGGACCCACAGCAGCCCAGGGTGGTGTCTTGGATGTGATACACGGCAGTAGTTGAGGTATGGCTTAGACCGCCAAGTGCATCGAGGTTTCGAGGTTTCAGAGATGGGTAGCCGATCAAGAAGAAGCGCTTAGCGCGGTGGTTCCTGGCCTAAAACCTCGGTGGAATATGTCAAGAAATGTGTTGGGATGGCTGAACGAAAGGGCCGTCCATTGCAGGTTGACACCGTCGTTGGAGATTGGTGGCGGAATGAAAGAGTGATTGTTGCCTACCGGCCCGGCTTCAACTTGCCTATGTGTCGTTTGAATAGATTTGTATTCATTACACAGATATTCTTATACAGCCGAGCAGGTGTACTAAAATTAAAGTCAATCATTTAGCCAACCCGAGAAATAGAAACCAAGCTAGACCTCGACATACTTACGCACAGTACAACCAGGTTGCTACGAGGGACCCTAGGAGAATAACACATCCGCAGCCGCAGTTCTGTCGTCGTCGAGTGCCCCAAAGTTGAGAGCCTCCTCCCAGAGCCCATTGAACTCGGGCTGCTCCCAGAGCTCTGGCGCGCCAAAGTAGTCGATGTTCGGGAGGAGCGCTGTCATATCTACATCAGCGAAGCCGCCGCCTGGGTACAAGGATTCAGCGCCAAATGCGGATGCGGCGGGGACGTTTTGCAATTGTGTGAAGAAGTCGATGGACTGGGGCCAGTTTTGAACCGACAGGGCGTTCGAGGCGAGGGTGGAGGTGGTGTATGTCGGCGCCGGCATGGTGGACAATACACCTGCCACAATCGGCTCGCCCGCAAAAGAAGGGACTGGCTTCTCTGGGGGTGGGGACGACGACGATAAGGTCACCGTAGGAATCTGTTCGCCCTTATGAGACAGTCGGCGCGCAATGATCGGCCTCAGCCTATCGTTCAGTATGGCCTGCAGGGTGTCCCTCATGCGCACCCCAGACAGCCAAGTACCGCCCACCTCATGCAAGTATTGCACGCATGTCTCTGCCTGGGCCAACGCCGTGTTCAGCGCAAGGTGCGCTATGCGTGGGCTCGCCGTCGCCTGCAGCGCGCGCAGCAGGAAGATTATCCCCGCGTTGAACACCACCTGCACCATCGTCACCGGTACCAAGCGCAGCGTGTAGAGCGATTGCCATGTTTCCACGAGCTCGAGGATGTTCTCGGCCGCGCGGGCACATAACTACACACGAATCTAAGTAGTTGGCATCAGTGAACACAGTTAATTGTATGTACCTTGACATGATCTACTTCCCGATCCGGGTGTTGGATGGGCTGTGCCCGCCGGCTGATAAAAGGCTGGTGCAGGACGAGGAAACACCACCAGTACCCGAGGTGCAGCATCAGCCGGTGCGGGGTGGAATTAGCCCTATTCGCCGGTGTAATTTCGAGCGGGGCGGCAGCTGGCTTTCCAGTTATTGAGTTCGAGACTACGCTAGTCAGTAAGCAGAGAAATGAGGCAAAAGGGGAGACGCTTACTCAATTCTTGTAACGCGTTCATGTCCTTTTGCACACGATCCAGGCGAAGAGGGCAAGGCGTTTCTGCCATGACATTAAACCTGCAGAAGGAAAATGAACGGCAAGCTCACACGACATCAACTATCTCACGAGCTATCTCAAAAAGAGCCGAAGACTGGAGAAACACGAGAGTGGTGTAGTTTGGTTGTGGGGGTATGTTTGAGGGGGCATGGCACCACGGAATTTGATCCATTTCAGAATCCACGAAAGGCATCGCGATCTTCCTCCGTGGGCCTCCGAAGTCTCGTCCGAAATAAAGAGCCCAGCAACATCCTAAAAAGCATGCATATAGCTGAGTTTGGGACGAACGAAAGCTTGACACCCACTAGAGAAAAAGTAGTCCAATGTGCCCAATTCCTCTCGATCTGTTCCTTCTGCTGATAAGCCCAGCCTTGACCCATGGTGTGGCATCAACACCGAGACCAACTAGAAGCGCCTGAGTAAAAAATGCGCTCAAAAAGTGACCGCAGCTCACGAGTTACGCTAAGCCTGTTGCTCTGCCCTATACAATAGTAAGAGGAACGCCCAGACTGTACAGAAAGATGCAAAACCGCAAAATAATTCTGCTAGTATTCTTTCGCCCAAATCCGCATAGAAGGAGCCGATGAATGCCAGGGCATGTACCAAGTTGACGTCGGGCTTCCGGCACTCAGCTTCGAGTAAGGCTTTCGCAGCGCTGACGAAGTGGTGTCGGGTTTGGGGATCCCTCAAATATGGGTCATCGGAATAAACTGTGATGACGGACAAAATGGCGTTGTGCAGCATCGGAGAGTAATGCGATGTTCTAGGAGGTTTCTTGACCGAGAAACACTCAAAGCGCGGTACATGTCTCTCAAGAAGAGGGAAGGCACCACACGGAAACCATAGAATGTGAAAAATTTGAAAGCCACGTCGAGAATTCTGGATCATGGTTTATTTTGCTGTTACATGAACGTGATGAAAACGTACCTGTCGTGTTCTCGTCTTTCTAGAGCCACCTCGGCCGGCAAGTGTCTGGACCAATCGATATTCGGGTGCGTTTGAGACACGTCCACTCCGTCCAGTTGCAATACATAGGATGCGTTTGTATTTTCGACCACCTTCGGAATTGGGGGAACCTGACTGGGTGGCCTGTTACCGAACCTGAAAGAACTACCAGCTACACGTGGAGAACAAGGTTTCCGAGGCGATCGTCCAGCTGAATTCAAGTTAGTGGAATTCAAGCCACAAGATCTCTCTTGCCTTCAGAGACTGCGTCGGCACAGACAGTTCTTTGATGATCTCTTCATCTGAATCAAGCGTGTCCGTCTCGGACTCTGGTTCGTCGTTTCCATGTTGTCCTCCCAACTGCTGTGGTCGAAGTTGCAAGTGCCCGGAGACATCTTGGCAGACACACTTTGCCAACATTCCTTCGAGTTGTTCGACATAAGCTTCCAGTGCATCAGCGCGCTTCCGCAAGGCTTCAAAATGTGCCTCCGTTCGGGGCTTCCGGAGGACCGTATCTCTTCCCCATGAGCACTGAACGACGGATCGATTTAGCACCCAGTTGTACTTTCGAGTCGACGCACTTCGCCCTCCGGCCGGACTCCTGGCAAGAACCACAAACAGGTCTTGCACCGTCACATTTGGACTTTCTGTGACCATTTTTATTCAGCAACTCTTCGGGTTTTGGAGGATGCCTACCTTGCACGGCAGATTGTGCATGCTTGCGTTGCGTATGGTGCGCGAGCCTGGGGAAGTTTGGGACTCCCTTTGGCATCCTAGAATGCGGAGGTGGGATCCGGGATCCGAGAATTAACGCGCGACATACTTCTATTTCACTGGGTTTCGAGTAGTCGTTCTCAAGAGGGGAAAGAAGTCTGAGTAAGGAGACTAGGTTTCTCAAGCCATCAGCCATCAGAGATCTGCAATCATTTCATCAGCGAACTAACGGTGCTCTCACCAGAGTCACCACCAGCTCAAACAGA